>CAUZXS010004753.1:35000-40000 GCA_963585895.1 Sepioteuthis lessoniana | reverse complement strand
AAGGAAATTGAGAAAATGGCAAAGAAACAGAAAAGAAGAAATTGTCCAATAAATGTTACACACTTTGTAATGTATAGAAAATTGTAATCCACTGCAACATATGCGTCAGTTTTTTTTAATAATAATTGCTTTTTTCTAAACGTACATCCTCATAAGAACTAAGTAGACTCATCGTTGCTTAACTTTAGAGAACTTTCAGGACCAGTAATACCAAAGAAAGGAATTCGTCTATAAATATATTCTTCTGAGTATTCCTTCAACTTTTCTTTTAACCAAGTCGGATGGGGCTTTAGAATACACTGACTGTATCTATGTAGAGATGGTTGGTTGGTTGGTTTGTTGGGTTTTATGGTTTTTCAAACTATGGGTTTTATGGTTTTTCAAACTATGCATTTTCATACAAATAATCTGTTCTATTTCAAACAATTCAGTTTAACATTTGTAAACAGTTTAATCATCAAAAATATTTCTATTCCTAGCTATTCAGTTTAGTCAAACAGTTCTAACTCAAACAATTCAGTTTAGTATGAGTATTGTTTTAGACCACACACAGTTAAATGTCAGAATAGTTCAACTTCAAACAATTCAGTTTAGCGTAAGAACAGTTTCGTTGACAAAAACAGTTCTATTTCAAACATTTCAGTTGTGCATAAATATCAAAACAGTAATATTCTATATTGCAGTTCAAATATCAGAACAGTTATATTTCAAGTAATTCCTTTTCTCAGTAGAGATGTGAGATTGAGAAATGAGCGCCCTGTATGACATCAAGCCATATTATGGTGAGGCTCCGGTTCTGGATAATACAAGAAAGAATAACCAGTGTTGGTTGAGCTGTGAAAGGAAAATGAAACTAAATAAGCGAATGCAACAAGCAAACTTGATTTCAACTAATTATTCCTAATAATCATTTGTTTGGCATCAGTTATATGGTTTCAGATTCTTATCCAATACTAGTCATTTTTTGACCCATAAAGGGGATCCTATCAGAGTTGAACGGGGACTTAAGACAAAGAATTCGAACTCCAGAATTGCTGCCACAACATCATATACACTAGATGACTGTCTAAAGTAGTTGTACAATGAAGGAGGCATCAATTTAATTCACCCGTAAGGAAGATTGGTCAGCGAGGAGAAAAGAGTTTGCTTGTTTGAATCGTTCAGTAAGAAAGAAGATAGTAGTGTTAAGGTCTTACGAAACAGCGAGTGGTGACAATGTCAGATTAAAAGCTTTCAGAAGATGCTCGAAAGAAAAAGAGTACGCAAAGTAAGACGTTGATACTCATAAACATACACACACTCACAAATACACACACACACACACACACACACACGCACATATATATATATATATATATATATATATATATATATATATATACACACGTGGATCATTAAATAAGTTTCCAGACTTTTTTTCGAATGGGCAGTTTTATTAATAGTACACACATGAAACTCTAGTCCCCTTCAAAGTAATCTCCGCCGGCTGTAATGCACTTGTTGTACCGTTCCAATAACTTCTCGAAGGCCCAATCGAAGTCCTCTTGTGTGAGCGTCTCAGTGACCTTCGTCACAGCCTCTTTCGACTCCTCCATTGTCTCATAACGACAGCCTCTGAGCTTAGGGAATAAGCAAAAATCACAGGGAGCAAGGCCTAGAGTATAGGGAGGCTGAGAAACTGTCTTGATGCACATCTTGGTCAAATAGTCTGTGACAAGAATGGAGTTGTGGACGGGGGCATTGTCCTGGTGGAAATGCCACTGACTCAATTTGAAGACTGCTGGTCTCTTCCCTAGGAATCTCTTCCTGAACTCCCTTAAAACCTCAACATAGTAACCCTAACCCCAACCCTTTGGCCAATCAACTCTGGTGTATTGACTTCCTTACTCCTTTCACACCTCTCATCATCCCTCACAGATTCCCTGCCTTCCGTGAATCTCTTATGCTACTCAAAAACTGACGCGTGATTCATGCAAGATGGTCAAAAAGCAGTCTGAGGTATTCCATACGTTTCTGTGACATTTTTTCCAAGTTTAAAACAGAATTTTATTGCATATCGTTCTTCTAAAGTGTCCACATGTCTAGATTTTATTTTTGAAATTCACCAGCTGTGACAATCAGGCTTCAGTAGGGTGTATTCCAATTGCTGCTGTAGCTGTTCATTTGAACCTGAAATCATGAAAATTGGTTAGTCATCTCATAAGATGTAGCGCAATAACATACTGAATTTTCAAGAGTCTACGACAATTTTTAATGCCCTTACAAAAAATTTGGAAACTTATTAAAGTCACCGCGTATATATATATATATATATATATATATAGCTGCACGGAGAGGCACGTCGCAACTCATTTAGAACATCATTTCGTATTTCCAACAGAAATCGCCTCAATGATCCAGCGTCCTGATATTGTCATTTGGTTCGTTAAATTAAAAAAAAAGTTTTCGTTATTGAGTTAAAGGTCCATTTTGAAGAAAATTTTGACTGGGCACATATGTGTAAGTTAAAAAAATATGAGGATCTGTGAGAAGAATGTGTCAGAAAGAGATGAATAACCAATGTATTTCCTATCGAGGTCAGATACCGAGGTTTCATTACCAACTCAACCTCTGGATATTTCATTAATATTGCACTTTCTCCATTAGACAAGAGGAAATACATAAAAAAGATCCAAGATAAGGCTCAAACTGCATCGGCGTTGATATGCCATCTAATAGAGTGACGTCAATCCAACAAAGTCTGGTGATATCGTGAGTTACTGCTGGGGCGCTCTGGGTTTGTGGTAATGATGCTTCGACCCCGAAACTATGTCTGAACCCAGAGTCATCATCTGATGAAGGCTTTGCTGGAAGCAATGCTGCTGTATAAACATCAGTCATTGTATGATACCTATATATATATATATATATATATATATGTATATATTGCAGCCGGAGGAGATTACTTCGAAGGGGACAAGAGTTTCATGTGTGTACTACCAATAAAAGTGCCCATACGAAAAAATTCTGGAAACTTATTTAACGATCCTCGTATGTATTTAATCCACAGAGACTTTTATTTTTTTTACAGTCGAAGGGAGTGGAATCGCCGACTCGAGTTCAAATCTTAGCCGAGGCTGTATTTCACTGAATGCTCAAAGTAAAAATCCAACTATTTTTCTTTCAGCTTTGGGTAAATAGGAGGGCAAACCTGTCTCTTTAACCTTTGTATAGCAACCGGTTTTTCTTTCCATTTCTGTTTACTAGTTTTTATTAGTTTTCTATTTGTTACTCAGCTCTTCCTGACCGTTCTAATTTGTCTTACTTTTTTATTATTATTATTATTATTATTATTCACTCATTAGAGCTTTTCACATCAGCGTTAGCTGATGGTTTTTCACTGGAGTCCGAGTGATAGCAAGTCTCCTCAAGTCTCCAAGACTCTTCTTAGTATTCTGGCCGTTCTCAATACTGCTGTCGTTTGGATGATCTCCACCCGTCCGCCAACTTCCAAGTCCTACAGTCCCCATTGTAATCCTTTTGTTACAGTTCCAAACGCACCAATTACAATTGGTATAATTGTCACCTGCATGTTCCACGGTTTTTTTTTTAATTCCCTAGGGAGGTCGAGGTACTTATCCATCTTTTCACATTCTTTCAGTTTTATTCTGTGGTCAGCCGGGACAGCAAAGTCGACTATTTTGCAAGTTCTCCTTTTTTTTGTTGATTATTATTAAGTCTGGTCTTCTGGCCGGGATTAGGTGTTCCGTTTGTATGTTAAAGTTCCATAGGAGTTTATACGTGGAATTGTCTAGGACAGGTGCTGGGTTGTGTATATACAATTAGTTAGTTTGGTCGAATTTAAATTTCTTTCACATTTCCCAGTGAATCACTTTGTCGACCCAGTCACTTTATACTCCCTCTGTGCTAATTTTCTGCATTCGCTTATTATATGATTGATGGTTTCATCTCTATCACCACATAGCCAGCATTTGCTATTTTGTTAAGTCTTATCTATTCTCGCTTTGATATGATTGGTTCTTAGGGCGCTGTCTTCTGCTGCTATTAGGAGAGAAGTCATAAAAATTGGTCAGTCATCTCATAAGGTGTATAGCAATAACATACTAAATTTTCCAGAGTCTACGACAATTTTAAATGACTATACAAAAAAGTCTGGAAACTCATTGAAGGCACCTCGTACATAGAAATACTTGGAACAATTTAATTATATACAAAAAAGGAGTCCCCGCTCGCTTAAGGATGGTATTAATAAAATGTGTTTAAAAACCATATATATTTAATATATATGTTTAAAGAGGATTTGGCATCAAATAACCTACAATGGTTGATAAGCCTTCAAACCAAACCAAACCAAAACTTATATATTTAATATATATGTACAAAGAGGATTTGGTATTAATTATCCTACAATGGTTCATATACCATAAGATAAAACCCAACCAAACCAAAACCTTACAACAGAATATATATAGCAGCAAAAGTTTTCCAATAGCTCTTCATAGTCTTCACTTTCGTGTCCAACAGCTTTCGACCATCCACTGACCATTGTCGAAAAGCAAAATTAAAACATAGATATTGCTTTCTTCGGCTAAAAACAACTTTTATATTTAAATGTCTTTGGCGACTTTCTTCTTGGACACCAAGACTCTAATTACGTCATTAAATTTAGAAATTCTATTGGATTAATTGTTAATATCGACACTTCTCCCATCTAGGAGGTTTTAATTCCAAACATGTTTCGAAAAGTAACTGATTACTGCCGGTGTATTCGTTAATTATTAAAAATGATTAAAACCATGCCATCACCACTGTATGGTTGCACCATTTGAATTTTAACAAACGGGCTGGGAAGTAGACAAGGAAGACAACGGGCTGGGAAGTAGACAATTTTAACAAACTAGATGGGAAGTAGACAAGGATGTTGCGTGCCGTTTTTAACAACTTCTCGAACAAGCTCCCTATTAAAAAGCAATTATACGAACCCTTACTTCTTATCTAGC
>CAUZXS010004753.1:0-27500 GCA_963585895.1 Sepioteuthis lessoniana | reverse complement strand
AAACAAGACCTTAGGAAGAAGAAAAAAAAAGTTACTCGAACCATCCCCCACCACCCGACAAATACCAGAGAAAAGTCATAAAGGGTGAAAAACTGTTTAACGTTTAGAGATTAGATATTGTTTATTTCATGAAATATATGAGCAGTATACATCACTTAGATGTTTTGTTTGACTGTGCAATTATAAGTCATATTTCGCTAGTTCCGACTTGGCACGTTTCGTTTCGTTTCGTTTCTTTTACGTGATTTTTTTTTTATAACATCCTTTCTTTGAACGGACAATTTACTCAATATTTTTCTCCTCTTTTATATTTTAGATTGGTACATTTTATTACCAACTATTTTTTCTTTCTTTCTTTCTTTCTTTCTTTCTTTCTTTCTTTCTAGGGGTATTTCGTCATTGATTCTTTCATTATTTCTTTCCTTCAGTTCATCTTCTTTCTTTCTTTCTTTCTTTCTTTCTTTATGAACCGCTTTCTAAATATTTTCTTTATTTCTTTCTCTCGTTCGTTTGTTCTTTCTTTCATTCATTCTTTATTTCTTTCTCTCTCGTTCTGTATTTCTTTTCTTTTTGCTCATGCTTTCTTTCTATCACTTTCTTCTTTTCTTTCTTTTTTTCTTTTTGTTCTTTCTTTCGTTTTGCTTATCCGCGCTTCCTTTTCTTTCTTTCTTTCTTTCTTTCTTTCTTTCACTTCATCTTTCTACATGTCTTTCTTTCGTTAGATCATTCTTCTTTCTTTCTTCCTGCCATTTTTCTCTCCGTCCAGTTCTTTCCTAACAAATTTTAGTTTGGTCTGTTACAAGGTTACGAATATCGAGCACCAGTCGACCATTGGACAATTTAGATTCCTCCTTTTCCCAACGGCATTAGTGCGAAGTGAACGCAAACGGACAAAACAGAAATTCGAACTTATTTTCTCGATTCCGCTTTCCGCGCCAGCAACCGTCACATCAGTCATTCACTTAGCCTATTCTGTTAGGAGATAAGGTTAGATTACCACCCGCTCTTGTCGGAAATCAATACGCTAACAAGAGTGTGTAGGTCCTACGAATTTGTTAATCAACTCACCACCACAGGTGCCCATAAATGTTTTCTATTACTTCTCTCTCTCTCTCTCTCTCTCTCTCTCTCTCTCTCTCTCTCTCTCTCTCTCTCTCTCTCTCAGTTGTTTTTTTTTTTTGTTTGCTTTTTTTGCTTTTTTTCTTCTGTGCAAATAACACCAAAACATGAATACTTTAGGAATTAATTTCTCCAGATTTCTCTAGTCTCCTCTGAGAGGCTATCATTTCCCCAATAAACGAAGTCCAGGCCTACTGATTTGTTTGACGGCTGTGATTAGGTTTATCTGACTCAAATCAAACAGACAGTTTATTTGCTTTTTCCTGCGGGTAAATAAAAATTCTTTAGGCCGAATTAAAATATTTATTTATTTTCTTTTTTTTTTCACTCCTTTTGCTTGCGTATTTTTATACCATCTCTAGCTAGTGTTGTTTTTTCTCAGGAGTCTGTGTGACAGTAAGTCTTTTTAGGTCTCTTGAATAACTCCGTCGCTAGACAAGTTAAAAATTGCCCCAAATCCATCAACACAACGAAAGGTTTACGCGACGAAACTGGGCGTCTGGGGTATGACCTTAATCTGCATTTGATAGTGAGGCTCAACATCTGGAGATCTAGGGAGTGTTTCTTCTCCATTACTCTCAGCTCAACTCTGACCCGTAATGGTTGTACCTGCTCGGATCGCAGCCATGGGAGAGAGGAGGTTTTCGTGATGTAGTGGCTTACGTCATAGACTGTGACACCGTAATGAGCGAGTTCGAACACCAGTAACCCTATTAAGTCGAATTTCTGAATAATACACGTGGGAAAGGCATGAACTCTTCTATCACTCCAACTATGGGTTAAATAGTACCACAACTGTTTGTTTTTTTACAAGGATGGTTTTGACATTAAATAACCCACGAAGGTTGATATGTCCGTAAACAAAGAAAATCAAGAAAGCCTATCTATTGTAGAAATTAATCTGTTTTAAAGTCATTCATATTCAATAGGACCGTGAAAAAAAAACTCTTAGGAAAAAACTACACAAAAATGTAGACGTGAACGTTTCTCCACCATAAAGTCACTAGTGTTAGTTTATGGTGAAGTTTATGGTTGACATGCCGTTAAAATCGATCCATTTATAAATCAACGACAAGGTTTTATTTTGATTAAGCATGACCAAAACAAGTGAAATTTGATGGTTTCGTGAGGTCTTGTTGAGGCTATTTGGTTTAGTTGGTAATGAGGTTGGGGCTCTGAAATCAAACTTTACACGAAAATCATTATCTTATGAAGTTTTGTTGGCATCTCTGTTGTTTTCTACCACAGCATATATACAAAGTTATCCTCGCAGGATGTGGACACGCTCAACACGAGTTCAAATCCTGGACGAACCTGATTGCATTTCACACAGCACTAATTAATTTTGCGTGTGGAGGTGTCCGTGGTGTAATGGTTATCGTCGTAGGAAATGGACACGGCAACACGAGTTCAAATCCTGGACGAGACTGATTGCATTTCACATAGCACTAATACCCTTGGGAAAGGTATGAATCCAAATATTCTCCCTCCAGCTATGGGTAAATAGTAGGGCAGACTAGGTTCTTCAGCCTTGGTGAGGCGACTAGTCTAGTAGAAGGAAAACTCTGAATTCAGACCTGTTAAACTCCGCTTAAAAATTGACCTTGTGTCATATCCTGCCCGAACGGAGGGGTTGGTAAATAGGATACACAAAGTGCGGAGGCAAAATATAATTTTTAGGAAGGGTCCAGAAAGAAACTGTTCAGATATATACTCCTTTGGAGACTGGCCCTTATTACTTTTTCTTTTATATCCGTTTGCTTGAAGGTGTCATCTTCAAATATTCACAGGTATCAGTATCTTTTTTTCATTCATGCTTTCTTGATGTGGTAATTCTATTCTTTTCGTGATTCTGCTTTCCTTTTTTATCAAAAGAATGGCGAATTTTTTCACTGGTTTATTTAATAAGTTACGTTTAGAGATGATAATGAAATAACCACTGGATGTGCGATGATAAGTCTCCCGTTCTACCACTCCGCAATCTTCGTCAAATGTGTGATCGCCGACTTCATGAACCAAGGGCGATCACTCCCTAATCAGTCAAAAGAGAAGTAATTATTTTCTTAGGATTGATCCTAACAAATTTTACATCTCACATTTGAATATCGTCACCCGTTCTGTTCTTCAACTGATTATTAACTTTCTTCCCATATTAGTGCTTTTCATATCTTCCACATCATAGCAAACTCGTCATTGGTCTGTGATTGCTTGCGATGGTTTCGTTTATTTACTTATTTATTTTTTAATTGGATCAGAGTAGTCTTCCTTTTCGTCATGCATTCGGGTATTCTTGTTTTAGATTCAGGTTATCTTCTAGGGTTCTCTATAGCCTACCAGTAGATTCTAACTGTTTGTGTAAGGATTTCTAGTTCCTTTTCATTCTTAACAAATATCTTGATATCATCCTTATACATAAGGTTATTAATCTTTTCTAGTGACTTTGTAAATTTGTATTCTTCCTTGCCTTTTCTTAGTATAGTACTCTCATAGCTATAGTAAATAGTAGTGCTGATAATGAGTCTCCCTTGAAGATGCCTTTTTGAATTTTTACCCTTGCAACGAGTTCTATTTTTTTTTTTTTTACCCTCTGCAACTAGTTCTATTCTCCCATTTTCTTTTTAGCTCTCGTGATGTATTCTACGATTATCTCTAATATCTTGAACATTTTCTGACGTTTTATTAACCAAGTTTGCAGTTTAATGTCATATACTTTTTTGTAGTCTATCCATAATATGGCGACATTTTTCTATTTCATTTTTACCTTCTGAAGAATGTGCCAGTCTATTTAAAATATGCCATCTACGCCTCTTGTTCGCTTGCATTATCCTTTCCTATCTTCATGAAATAGCTCACGGCTTTCAAGCGATTATTGAATCTATCCTCATATTAGTGCTTTTCAGATCTTCCACATCATAGCAAACACGTCATCGGTCTGTAGTTGCTTGTAATGCTTTCGTTTATTTATTTATTTATTCATTTATTTATTATTGGTTCAGGGCAGTTTTCCTTTTCGTCATGGATTTTAGTATACTTGCTTTTCGTATACAATTTCTCAGTAATTGAGACAACTTGTCATGGCTAAACATTATTATTATTTTTTTTTTTCACGGAAAAGTTTTTCACGCCAGCGTTACTTGCTCCCCGTTCACTGGAGTCTGAAGGACGCAGATTCATATTTACCAACCTCTCTGCTCGGGCAGGATATGACACAAGGTTAATTTTTTAAACGGAGTTTAACAGGTTTTGTATTCAGAGTTTTCCTTTTCCTAGACTAGTTGCCTCACCAAGACTGAAGAACCCTACTATTTTGCCATAGCTGGAAGGGGAATAATTGGATTCATACTTTTCCCAAGGGTATTTGTGTTATGTGAAATGCAATCAGTCACGTCCAGGATTTGAACTCGTGTCACCGTATCCATTTCCTATGACGATAACTGAATGACGGCAAGTCTCTTCAGGCTTCGAGTGATTGTTAAATCTCTCAGTATTCTTGCCGATCTAAACAATACTGTAACACCATCACCAACAAGTTCGACAGCTTTTTTAGTTCTCTGTCAAGGTCTAAAATTTGTTGTATAGTACGCTGTGTCGTTATCAAAATATAAAGATATAAAGATATAATATAAAAATATAAGATTATATTTTTATTTTCGGCGATGGTACTTGTGTGGAGCAGAAAGAAATCGCAGAGAGTTCGCGAACACGGAGGAGCTGTCGGGAGACGGACAAGCCAGTGAACAACTGACTTTAGCCGAAATTCGGGAATTTACATAGTCTACAACTCTCACGTGACCTGCAGAAATTCCTCTTTTTCGTTAACCATGGTTATGCCCACATCTCACTTCTTTGCTTTCCATTGGTTATGTTGTCTGCTTCCCATTAGCTACTTGCCCAAGCCCGGTTCTGTGGGCGTACGCATTTGCCACAATCACCGAATTCAACGACGCCCACTGTTCAGGTGATTTTCCGATATCTTCGACCGGATGCACCTGTTTTCAACATAACAACTGTGGGCATGGTGATATTTCGGCAATCACCTTGTTGACATTATCCTTGAGCGGATATAATCCTGTCAACATCCTCTGATACACAGCACCTGTGGACATGATGACATTTCGGTGATCACACCGGTCTTATCAATCTATCTATCAACAAAATCCACCGTATTCACACCCGCAGGTCACGTTGATATATTACAAATTGCCTATCTATTTCAACTCGACAAAATACACTTGACGAATTTTTTTTCTTGCTTATCATCATTAAGCCTCGTCTTCTGGCATGAATTAAGTGATCCCTCTGTATTTCAAAATTTAAAAAAAAAGATTATGCGTCTGATTCTCTAGAACAATAATCAAATTTCAATTTCTGACACTATTCCTATTTTACTCATTTGAGAGTTTTTTTACACCTGTGTTAGCTGATGGTTTTTCTCGTGAGTTTGAGTGACAGTAAGTCTCCACAAGTCTTCAAGGACTCTTCTCAGTAATCTGGCCGGTTTTAATAATGCTGCAGTCTTGATGATCTCCACTTGTCCATTTATATCTAAGTCTTCCAGTCTCTTTTATAATCCTTTGAAGATTGTTCCAAGTTCAATAATTACAATTGGTATCACCGTTACCGTCATATTCCATAGTTTTTTCTTTAAATTCTCTAAAAAGGTCTAGATATTTATCTTGTTTCGCTTTCTTTTAATTTTACTCTGAGGTCTACCGGGACTGCAGAGTCGATTATTCGGCAGGGTCTGTACCACTAGGTATGGTCGTCTGGCTGAGATTAGGTGATCTACTTGTATCTCAAAATCCCAGAGAACTTAATATGTCTTATTCACCAAGATAAATTCTAGATAATGCATATACGACTTGTTCACATTGTCAAATTTCAATTTCTTGCACAATTTCCGGAAATCTCGGAACATTTTGTATGTCTCGTTCTTCAGGACGGATTCTGATTTGTCTATTTACCATTTCGTTGTATTATGGTCAAATTTCATTTTTTTTTTTTTTTGTTGCACTGTTCCCTGTGAATCACCTTTACCACCCAGTCATGTCTACTATTGTACTCCCTTTATGCTAGTTTGCCGCATTCGCTTACTGTGTGATGAATGGTTTCGTCTCTATCATTATTTAACCTAAACTTTTCTCATAGGCTTTCCTTTGTTAGCCATATCCTCGTTTTCTCATGTGAGATTTCGCCATTGCGACCTTCACTGAAATTCGAGTGATAGCAAGTCTCCTCAAATATCTTTGTCTCTCCTTAGAATTACAACCTATTTCATTAGCATGGTCTTTTGTATTTCAGATACAAATGGATTTTCCGGAATTTTCTTTAAAATGTCTATCACTATTCTTCATCTTTTCTCAAGTTCCAACTACTAATGGGGTGTTTAAATGCCATATTCTTGCAATTTATATGTACAGACCATCATATTTTAACAGTTTTTCTCTTCTTTTCTGAAATATTTTTATCAGACGTGATGATCATGTCTATGAGAGAGCATTTCATGTACTCTAAATTTGTTACTATTTTATCTGGTCTCGTGGTTCGTAAAATGTATACCAGTGCGCATATTAAAGTTCTTAGAAACAGTGACAGATTATTATTATTATTATTATTATTATTATTATTATAAAAGTACTTGCGAGTTTTTCATATCACCGTTTGCTGATGGACCTCCACTGGAATCTGAGAGACACCGAGTCTTTTCAGGTTTCTTGGACTCTTCACAGTATTCTGGTCGAACTTAACAATGCTGTAATTTGGACAGTCTCAATTCCTTTTATGATTTCCTGATTTTTCACTCTTTTTTACTGGCTTTTGAGGACCGTTACATGCTCATCATCAGCAACTGCTATCATGGTCAGCCACATATTCCACAGATATTTGGTTCTCTACCAGGGTCCAAGTATTATAGAGTGGGCGGAGACCTAATCGAATGAATTCATTCACCCGAGAAATAAGACTTGACTAAACAGGATTTTAGAAGTATAAAGTCAGCATATTACAAAAGAGAATATTAATATTTTAAAAGAATAAATCGAGAGTATTTCTTAATCTATTGATGAGATTAGAACAGCTAAAAAGATGTTACTTTGGTAAGAAAGATGTTATTTGATAAGAAAGAAAACGTAAAAAAATATATCGTATTTTTTGGGGCCCCCCTCCCCCAAAAATACGATATATTTTACAAAGGGATCACTTAATTCATGCCAGAAGATGAGGCTTAATGATGATAAGCAAGAAAAAAAATTCGTCAAGTGTATTTTGTCGAGTTGAAATAGATAGGCAATTTGTAATATATTAGCGTGACCTGCGGGTGTGAATACAGTACCGAAAAACAGGAGGAAATACACAGGCGAGACAGTTTTATCAGCAGAAATTATTAGAGAATTATTATTTTGATTGTCCACCGGTGACGGGGCGAAATCGACGGAGGCTTTGACACCGGGTGGGTCATGTCTCCCAAATCACAATTTCCAGCTGAGCTGTCTGGGATAACATTTTTTTTAATTCAAATGCGGAAAAGTTTTTGACCGATATGATTAAAGCCTTTATTGACGTCATATCACGTGAACATAAAATCAAATGAAGAGAAAAGTTTTCCCCCTTTTTAGGGGGTCAGAGGTGGAAAGAGCAGAATTAATTAATAGAAACCAAATTGGAGGAATGACCAGCCCTTTAGGTAGTAGTAAGGAAAAATCCATAATGGGAAAGACAAAAGTAATTATTGAAATCCAAATTTGGAGAAAATTGATATTATCAGTATGTTTGCCAGCCCCTACTTCTCGGGTGAGGGAAAATTCATATCAGCAAAAAGTTTCCTCCCACAACTGAGACCATCACTAACAGGCTAAAAGACTTTATGATACTCGAAGTCTTGACGTTTTAACAGACTCGCAAAAGATTAAAAAGCAAAGCGAAAACCTAAGATAATAGGGCATTTTGTGAGAGACAGAAAAGGCCTAAGATAATACGACACTTGGGGAGATACTGAGAAAAGCGAATATAATACACAATTTTAAATCACCTTGTACCAGACTATCAAAGAACTTGGAGAAGCTGAGAGCTTGAAAAAAGTAAATATAATCGCCACTTGAAATTGCCTTGTACCAGACTATAGTAAGCGAGGAGAGAAAAGCCTAAAACCTAAACTATATTTTGAGAGGTTTTGTGTCTGACTTTGAATGCGGAGAAATTGATTGACTGTTAATTCCTAAATTTGATTTCTGTCTTTCTCTACAATCTGTGAGATGTATGTTCCATTTTTAAAGACAAAATATTATTGTTACAAAGGCGTGTCCTGTTCTCTGTTAGCATTCTACTTTTTTCACTATCATAATTGTACAGTCTCACCCGTCCGCTAACGAACTGGCATCTCCGATTAGCGATTAATCGGGATCAAAAACACAAATTGGGCAGATAAGCGGATTGATTTTGCCATCCAATGACATAACCAGCCATGCAGAACGACTTGCAGATCGAAAGTGGAATCACTCCAGTGTTGGCCCAGTTGGTAGGGGCTGTAGAATACACTAACTACATCTATGCCGAAAAGGAAGACTCATCTAATGAGTGTCTTGATATGACACAAAACAATCTGATGGCGAAACTCCAGTAATGCTAGGATTTTAGGGAATGCGTAGTACCTCTTTAGGGGTGTCCTCGTGGTGTAATGGTTAAAGCGATGGACAGCGGAATCGTAGTACTCCAGTTCGTACTCCAGTCGCGCTATTATGTTCACTTTCGGGCAAATACCCTTGGGAAAGGTTTGAACCCCCATATCCTCCCAGCTATGGGTTAAATAGTACCACTACTGTTCTTCTTGGAGAATGGCTTTGGCATTAAATAACCTACAAAGGTTGATATGCCATTATACAAAAAAAACTAAACAGTACCTCTTTATTGCCATTCCTCCCAGGTCCACTCAGGCACGGAGTAGTAGCATCTGATAAGGTCCTATCTATGGGTCAAATAGAACTAAACCGTGTATTTAGGCTCAACTGAATTGTTTGAAATAGAACTGTTTATATGTATAAAAATGGATTTGGCATTAAATAACCTACAATGGTTGATATGCCATAAAATTAAATCAAGCTACGAGCCTAAATCCCTCTAGCGTATTGGCAAGGCGGGTGTACGTCCTCACAATTATTTGTGAATCTTTTCCTTATTATTGTATACTTTGCAAGTTTTTGTCGCATCAGAGTTACAAGGTAATTTTTCTCTTAATTCTAAGCAATAGCAAATTTCCTCAGGTCTCCAGAACTCTTCTATGACAATTTGTAGAATTAAATCATTTTCAAATGTTTTAGTTTATTTTTTTCTAAATTTATTTCTCTCGGGCCTTTATTTTAGAAATTAATAGTCGATGACCAGTGCCTTAAGAGCCAGCATGAATAATCATTTCAATTACCTTCACATTTTTTCTTGATTTTCATTCTGTTGTCCTCCAAGACGGTAAAATCTACTATACGGCAGGTTCTCTCTTTTCTTTTCTCTTTTGTTTTTTTTTTTTTTTTGTTTTTTTTTTTGTTGTTTTTTGTTTTTTTTTGGTAATTATCACTAGGTCTGGTCTTCTAGCTATTATTGTGTGCTCTGTTTCTCAAAGTCCCAGAAAATTTTAAGTATCTCGTTCTCTGGGACTGATTCTGGTTTGTGCAAATACCATTTGGAAGTATGGTCAATTTTCAATTACTTGCACTGTTCTCCGTGGAACACCTGTTACGTGATTAAGCAGCTTATGGTATGTTCAGGTTGTAAACAGAATCTGAGACTAGTTTCTGGGAAGGAAGAGAGAAAAAAGAAAATAAGAAGAAAAAGCTGACAGAGAATCTACGGGACGGCCAGCTGACCCCTGAGAATTCAGGCTAACGCACTCGTTGTAGGTCAGTCAGTGATGGGGGAAAATGACTACGGTAATTAAGAATTTTAAAAAAAATGGAGTTCCCAAATCTTCTGTGCAGGCGTGAAATCACCGGAAATGGACATGTTCCTCCCTCCGACACCCGACAAAAGTAAGGGGACGTTATGGGTTTGAAGAATAATTGACTGGTCCGGAGTGGTAGCACCTGATAGGGTCCTATCTATGGGTCAAATAGAACAGTTTTTTGATGCTTAATTGAATTGTTTAAAACAGAACTCGTCAATGGTCCGGTAGACCTGGGTTCAATCCCACGTCGCGTCATACCAAAGACTTTAAAAATGGTACTTGATACCTCCTTGCTTAACACTCAGCAATATTAGGTACGTATCGAGGGTAAAGTGGGGCAATCCAGGGAAAGGAGTATCGCCCTCCCCTACACCTCGATGTAGTAGCTATTGAAAAGGGAGCCTTCTGGTTGCTCTTGACTAGGGTCGCCAACTTTACTTACTTATAATCATAAAAATGAAATTGGCATTAAAAATCTTCAGTGGTTGATGGGCAATAAAACCAAACCAAACCCCAAACAAGATCGTTTTGATTCCTCCATCCCAACATTCTTCCTAAGATAATTTTCATTCTCTTATTATGATTTCCAATTCCACAGATTACAATTATAAAGACAATATTTTTTTCAGAAAAATGTTAAGCATAGCAAAATAGTCTTTTTACTGCAGAGTTGTGAAATCTATGTGCATGCTTCCTTGTCCAAAAACCTGTTCTCTGGAGGCAAATGGAATTGATATTTTTCGCTCAGTCTTATAAAGCCCATATAAAAGAAAAGTTTACGTGATTTTATTTTATGTTTTAATCGTCCAAGACAACACAATATATTCGTCTTGTTTTGTCATTTTATTGTTCACTGAACTGCTACTTTTGTCCAGTATTTCGCTGCTTCATTTATTACGCGTTTTAAATGAATATTTCCATCTAACGACATTCTTCCGAAACTTATATATTGCATAACACATCAATAAAAACCACACACATATACACACGCACAAAAACATATCAGAGTGTGTGTGTATATAATGGAGGCGCTCTTAGTCTAATGGTTTCAGTCGTAAGAAAAGAGATACGGTGAACCAAGTTCAAATTATGGACGAGGTGGTTTGCACTTCATATAATGCTAATACCATATGTACCAACCCCTCTGCTCGGGCAGCATATGACACAAGGTCAATTTTTAAGCGGAGTTTAACAGGTTTGACTCCAGAGTTTTCCTTCTCCTAGACTAGTTGCCTCACCAAGGTTGAAGAAGACAGTCTGCCCTACTATTTACCCATAGCTGGAAGGAGAATAATTGGATTCATACCTTTCTGAAGGGTATTTAAGCTATGTGAAATGTAATCAGCTAATAAGGCTAATAGTCATGGGAAAGATATGAATTCAGTTATTCTCTCCAGCTTTGTGTACGTAGAATGGCATAGTGGGTTTTTTAACTATAGAATAATAACCGATCTTGGAGAAGTAAAACTCTAAATTCAAACCTGTTAAATTCCTCCTAAAAACAAATAACCTTGTATTGCGTCCTTCTTGTGCTGAGGGTTTCGATATATATATATATATATATATATATATATATATATATATATATATATATATATATGATTCAAGGAAGAAATCCAAGGGGTTGGAGTATCCAGTTTGAGTGCTCAGTACTAATGGCTATTGATGTGTAATTAATTTGGGATTAATGATACATCAACACTCAACGTGCAAAGCTAGAAAAATCTTTTATATCAAGACAAAAAGAAAAAAATCCATTTCTTGGTATCATTATACATTTATTTCTGGCTCTTATAAGTTCTTATAAGTTTAACTACCTTTTTTTTAAATAAAAACCTTCTTCAGATGAGAAAATTTCGAATGAATGGTAGGTATATTTCATAGAGGGAGTGGAAAACATGATTTAAATGTCATTCTTTTCCTTCTACTACTCCTCTCCAATTCACACTTTATTCCCTTTCTATCTCAATGTTTTTCGGTACCACACTTGAAGGGGCTAACTTAAACTAATGTAAGTGTAAATAGCATTATAAGATTTATTGTAATTTTCCATATATAGATATATATATATATATATCTATATATATATATAGAGAGAGAGAGAGGAAAAGGTATTTACAAGTTCGAATTTCGGACTTATATCCTTGGGAATGGTATGAGACCCCTTATCCTTCCAGGAATGAGTTGAATAGTACCACTCCTAATCTTCAATAGGGTCGCTTTGGCATTAGATTACCCACTGAGGTTGATATGCCTTTAAACAAAGAAACCACAACTAGAGAAGGTATTTACTTATATCAATCCATTTTTCTCAACTAAGTTCTTTCATAAATTGTGGATTACTTTTTTGAAACTATCAGACCACAGAGGAATTACTGATCGTCATATGAATTGTTACAAATCGTACACTTTCAAATTATATATGAATTTCCTGTTTTCATTTTTTGATGATAATTTTTTTCATCCCCAGACATCAACAGAGTTGGAGGGGAGAGTTCCTGTGGCGTGATGGTTAGCGTATTGGATTGCAACATCGGAGTAGGCAAGTTCAAACTCCATCGCACTATTTACGATCTCATTCAAAATTATACTCTTCGGAAAGATATGACACCCATCCCGCTTATACTCGCCAGCTATGGGTCGAATACATATTTACCAACCTCTCCGCTCGGGCAGGATATGACACAAGGTTAATTTTTAAGCGGAGTTTAACAGGTTTGAATTCAGAGTTTTCCTTCTCCTAGACTAGTTGCCTCACCAAGGCTGAAGAACCTAGTCTGCCCTACTATTTACCAATAGCTGGAGAGAGAATAATTGGATTCATACTTTACCCAAGGGTATTAGTGCCATGTGAAATGCAATGAGTCTTGTCTAGAATTTGAACTCGTGTCGCCA
Source organism: Sepioteuthis lessoniana (assembly GCA_963585895.1). NCBI lineage: Eukaryota > Metazoa > Mollusca > Cephalopoda > Myopsida > Loliginidae > Sepioteuthis > Sepioteuthis lessoniana. The sequence goes on along the minus strand of CAUZXS010004753.1, from coordinate 14,557 downwards.
TGTCAATTTCCTACGACGATAACCATTACACCACGGGCACGAGCTATGGGTCGTTGTTTGGTGAAGTGGTGGACTGCTCTTGACAGGTTATCGATCATACGGAAATCAGATCTCCCGGATAAAACAAAACAGGATTTATTCAGGATTTATTCCTAACTTTCTGCCTAGGGCGATGAACGATAGGAAGGAGTGGCGAGAGAGGGTCAGGGATATCAGTGCTACCAGCACGACATGATGATGATGATTCCTAACTATGGTTGTCCTTATGGACTCTAACGAAACACCTGAAGAAAAAACTACATAAAAACAACAAAAAGAATGATACGAGCTGTTTTTTTTAACCAATTCTGAAAGCAACAACCTACAGAATAGCATCTATACGGCCACCCAGTTCTCATCTAACCAACCATCCAAGTAAGACGAACTGGACATGCCAGACACTGCTAAAGAAGTAAAGACATACTCACAAGCGTCGTTCTGGAATCCTGCACATTAACTTGGACAACCCGCAAGAACTTTGGAGGCGCCCGTGGTGGAATAGTTTCGTCCAGCTCTAATCAACGCCATAAGGACCAAGTATGTTTAAGCGAAAATAGATAATACGCAACAGTAAAGCAAGTGTAGTGTCCCTAGAGACTAAGTCATAATTTACATAATAAGCGGCTTTAGCAAATTAGCACAAAGTGGGTATAACACTAGACACGATTGGGTGGGGAAGGTGTATGCGTCTACGGGTCGAATAGTTTTAAACATCCAAAACTGTTCTATTTCACCCATAGATCGGACCCTATCAGGTGCTACCACTCCGGACCAGAGTGGATCTTGGAACGATGGCAATGAAGGAGTACTCTGCATTCCCTAAAGCTCCAGGATTACTTTAACTTCATCATCAGAATGTTTAGTGTCATAAAGATGACACTTGTTTGGAGGGGGTCTTACCCCTCTGCAGAGAAGCACTTGGTGTATTCTACAGTCTTAGCCGACAGGGCAATCAAAATGATTTGTTACCACTTGATCTAATAATTGTAATAATAGCAGCTCTAATCAACGCCATAAGGACCACTTATGTTTAAGCGAAAATAGATAATACGCAACAGAAAAATAAATGTTGTGTTCCTAGAGAGAAAGTAACTAATTACACAATAAGCAGCTTTAGCAAATTAGCGCAAAGGGAGTACAACACTAGGCGTCTACGGGTCGAACAGTTTTATACGTCTATCGCTACGTCTTAAGTGGTAGTTGGACCCCACTGCAACCTCGCCGTGAGAAAAGGTTATGAACTCGAGTTCAAATTCTTAATGATTGTGTTTGCATTTAACATAAATCAAATATCCTTGGGAAAGTCTTAATCAAACTATTCTCTCTCTTTGTATGGAAAAAATAGTTGGCCAGATTGCGACTTTAGCTAAGGTATGGCAAACGGTCTAAAAGAAGGAAAAACTCTGATGGGGAAACCTGTTAACTCTGAAGAAAAAATTACTTTGTATCAAACCCTGCTCGTTCGGAGGGGTTGATAAATACATGCATGAGCTCTGGATGCAGTCTAGAGGACCAAGCAAGAGCGACGGCGATAGGCACTGGTGGCAAGATATAGTTCGGGATTAAATAAGCAATGAAGAAACCAAGTTAAAACAAAATAATTGTATTTAGTAAGAGACAGTTTTGAAATTTAAAAAGGCATCTTCAGACATACAGTCGAGTCTGTAGCTTGAGAATACATCAACTGGATCTCTGCAGAGGGGTAAATTCCCCAAAAAGGAGGGCCCTATATATAATACTAAACAATCTAATGTTGGAGCTTTGGAGAATGCAGAATACCACTTCATTGCCATCGCTCCCAGGTCCACTCTGACCCGGAGTGGTTGTACCTGATAGGTTCCTATGTATCAGTCAAATAGAACTAAACCCTGGTTTCGAGTCTACTCCTTTTGCATTTAAACTGTGTTCTTATGCTAAACTAGATTGCTCGAAATAGAACTGCTCTGACATTTAAATTGCGTACTTATGCTAAGCTTAATTATCTGAAATAAGCCTGTTATTACATTTAACTCTGTGTATTGCCCAATCGGCTGAGGCTGTAGAATACACCAACTTTATTTCTTCAAAGGGGTAAGACCCCCACCAACTAATGTCCTGGATATGATACTAATCAATTTGATGGCGAAGTTTCAGTAATCCTGTAAATTTAGGGAATGCAGAGGACCCCATAATCACCATTGCTCCCAAGTCCACTCTGAACGGTGTGGTAACACCTGATAGGGTCCTATCAATGGGTTGAAGAACTAAACTGCATACTTATGCTGAACTGAATCGCTTGAAATAACTGTTTTGATATTTAAACTGCGTACTTATAATAAATTGAATTGTTTGAAATAGGTCTGTTTTGATATTTAATTGTATCTGGATAAAATCTATATTTTTACATTTAGAATTGATGATAAGGGAGTTATTGTATGTGGATAAAAACTATATTTATACTAAACTGAATTGTTTGAATTGGAACTGTTTGACTAAACTGAATAGCTGGAAATATGTTTTTGACACTTAAACTCTGTACTTATGCTAAACTGAATTGTTTAAAATAGAACTGTTCATTTGAATAAAAATGGATTTGGCAAATTACATAAAACACCCTATATATTACGCTGCGGTTGCTGATGTCTGTGCAGTAAGTTATTCGACTGGCGTAAAGTTAGGTGGATTTCGATCTCAGCCCGAAGCATTTCGCTTGTGTAGCCGCACTGAAAAGTTGTTAGACCATAAAACAATGTTTATAAGTGATTTTTAACTGAATTGTTAGTGATACATAGCAATACTTTTAAACTTTGAGACAACAAATGATTGATAGTTGATATAATTATTCATATTAGATAGAAATAAGTAAAAAGTGAAGTTGTCTCCCTTTAGTCGAGGGCGACCAGAAGGCTCCCTTTTTTCCGAGGTGTAGGGAAGGACGCTACTCCTTTCCCTGGATTGCTCCACTGTACCCTTGATACGTACCTTATATCGCTGTGTGTTAAGCAAGGAGGTATCAAGTACCATTTTAAAAGTCTTTGGTATGACGCGACCTGGGATTGAGCCGTGGTCTCCCGGACTATTGGCGAACACTCTACTCACTAGACCAATGAGCTGGTATAAAACCATTTAACTGTGTGAAAAAGAATGAGCTCAGGTTCGTTTAAAGATATTATCGACAAAATGTGTTAAGAAATCATATTTTTAATTCATATGTATAAAAAGGATTTGGTATTACATCACCTACAATGGTTCATATGCCATAAAATCAAACCTAAATTCTTTTTTCAATGAACTTCTGTGACGTAATTTTTAAGGTGCTAAACTGCGGCAACAAAATAAGTCAGTTCGATCTCAAATCGTACTATTACGTTCACTTTCAGACTAATACTCTTTGGAAAGACATGGACCTTCATATCCACCCCACAACTATGGGTTAAATAGTATCACTATTGTTCTTCTACAAAGATATTTATGGTATTAAACAACCCACGAAGGTTGATTTCCCATTTTTAAAAAATCCAATGAAATAAAGTAAACCAAAGAACAACTGGGAAAATAAACTCAATTAAAAACCAAATTACGTCCATCGTGCAGGCCAATATTTTCATATAGTTCACGACTGAAAACAGACTTGCGTGCGCTAAAGAGAAATTATTTTCTTGCAAGTAGAAAGAAGCTTTCTCAAGAGGAAATAGATAATAAAAATCAAACTTTTTCTCTACTATAATAACTCCTATTATCTGAGGGCGCTCGTTGTGAAACGATTATCGTCGTTGGATCTATCTGAATACTTATTTTTTTGTTTTTTGTTTTGTTTTGTTTTTTCTTTTCTTCTTTTTCCATATTTGTACATTTACATACTGTCAGATTTATTTCCCAGATTCATACACAAAGAGAGAGAGAGAGAGAGAGAGAGAGAGAGAAGGAGAGTGAAGGGGAGAGAAGGAGAGTGAAGGAGAGAGAAAGAGAGAGTGAGAGATCTTACAGTGTTTTATTATTGAAGTGCGTAATATACAATGTTAGATAATAGTAACAGTTTTAAACCGATTTCCTAAAACGAATTTAAAAACGAATTAATTCCAAAAAATGTGTCTCATACGTGACTGTTCGTTTCACGAAATTTTATTAGATCGTCAACGTCTTACGCATATATTTCTCGAATAGAATTCGAACTGTAATTTTAGGTATTGACCATTGACTTCAACGTAACGTAAAAAATACAGTCAGTATTTAAAAGTTTTAATATTTATTACATTACTCTCTCTCTCTCTCTCTCACTCTCTCTCTCTCTCATTTTTGATATTATGGTTATCGTTTTCAGAAATGGACACAGTGACCCGAGTTCAAATCCTAGACGAGGTTGCTTGCACTTCTCATAGCGCTTATACAAAATGTATGAATCCAGCTATTTTTCTTCTAAATATGGGTAAATAGTTGACTAGGCTCTTCAACATTTTTATAGCAACTGGTCTAGGAGAAGGAAAACTCCGAATTCCAAGCTTTTAAACTCCGTTTTAAAATGACATGCCGCATCCTGCTCGAGAGGAAGGGGTTGGTAAATTTTGAGCTCTCGAGTAGGGAGTTGTCGGCTACCATCATCATCATCAAGTCATGCCGCCAGCACGGATATCCTTGACCATCTCTCGCCACTTTTCCCTATCGTTCATCGCCTCCGGCAGGTCTTCTGGGTTACATCCTGTGTCATCACAGAGCAGCTGAATGTAAGTTCGGGCTGGTCGTCCTGCTTTTGCTTGGCCATATGTGGGGGTCCATAGTAGTACGTCACTTACGAGCTCGTCTTTGCTTCTCCAGCAGTGTCCGGAAACAATCGTCTGACCTGTATAGTTTTCGTGATGGGAGGCAGGTGGCCGTACAGTTGGCGTCTCGTGGGGTGTTGTCGCCAGGACTTGTTCAATACTGCTCTCAACATTCTTGTGTAGTTGCCGTCAAGTTTCTTCTCCAGCCGTTTGGTTAGCGTCCATGTAGTGCATCCATATAGCAGTATCGATACAACCGCTGCCTGGAAGAAACTGCGCTTCATTTCATCTGTCAGGTCCGATTTCCATATTATTGAGAGCCTATCTATAGCCGTCCATGCTTTCGTCAGCCGTGTGTCGATGTCGTTTTCTGTTGATGAGACGCTACTTCCTAGGTAGGTGAATTTGTCCACTCGCCTCAGAGAGGCTCCGTCTAGAGTGGTAATGTTGCCCGTTTGGTTGTAACACATATATTCAGTTTTGTGCGCATTGACATGGAGGCCAATGCCTGCTGCAGCTCGTTCCAAACTATGCAGTACCGTCTCTGCTTGATTAGGCATATTCGCCAGTAACGCTAAGTCATCAGCGTAGTCGGCGTCACATACTGGTAAATCCAAAGATTTTCGCATGAATTGAGCACCCCTGATAAGCGTATATGTAAACAAATGTATAAGTAAAAGAAATTCCACGTTTACGCAGCGAGAGACGATAGTTAGGGTAAGATATCCGATTGACGTCAAGTCAGGCTGATTTCGGTCAGGCTTGGAGCATCTTGCGTGTCTAGCCCCACTGAAGAGTTGTGATACAACGAAACGGCCTGTCTGTGGATGACAATATATATATATATATATATATATATATATATGTTTGTTGGGAGATTAAATGGAGTAATGTACCTTGTCACTGTGTTTGAGGAACTCATTCTCGTCATGAGTCCTTTTTGTCACGTGACAAGCCGAACCGGAGAATCCACGTCTTTGACGAACAGGTCTTGAGAAGGGCAAACGTAGTCGTCACTCCTCACCAGCGGGTACATGGTAATGGACTTGTATTCATGTTCCCTGAACACATTGTGACTTTTTATGACGTGCGATGGGAACATAATTTCCTTTTTGTATTGTGTTCAATTAAATGTCATACTATACTGATTGACTTGTCTCTTTCCTACCGAATATTCTGTATTAGATTACTCTCTTTGGGATTACGTTAAGCAATATAAGAAATGAAGTGTTACCTAGGAATTAACACCTCATTAAACATTATATATATATGTGTGTGTAAGTGTGTGTTTTTGTGTGAGTGTGTGTAACCAATTCCTTCACCCACAGGTAGGATGCAACACAAGGACAATCTTTTGGTGGAATAGAATTGGTTTCTAGTAACTGTTTTTCTTCTCCTAGACTGGTTGCATTGCCAAATTTACAGGACCCACATATATTGATAGGATGATGAAAAGAGATTGATTCATGCCTTGTTTCTAGCAGTGATCACTTCAGGACAGTTTTATTTGGTTTTTGGAAAATTCTGTTTAATAAACCGTTTAAATTATGGTCTAATTTATTGAAATAATAAGTTTGCCTACCGTAGTCGAGGGCAACATGAAAGCTCCCTTTTCAATAGCTAATACACCGAGTCGTAGGGGAGGGTGATTCTTCGTCCCCTGGATTGTTCCTCTTACCCTTGATCCGTACCTTATAATGCTGAGTGTTAAGCAAGAAGACATCGAGTAGTTTTTTGACTCTTTGGTATTACTCGATCTAGGATTGAACTCCAGTCTCCCGGACCATTAACGAACACTCTAACCATTACACCAATGGGACAGTAATAATAATAATATTGTAATTGTTGTTGCATAAAATAATTCACATGAAAAAAATAAAATGCCCTTTTTGTTAATTTTCAATCATTTCTTTCAGCGTTTGATTCTGAAGGCTATATGAAAATTCTACAAGAAAAAAAAAATTATACGTTTCCTTCTTTTGCCATGATTCAAGCATGGTCATAATTTTGCTTCATGAAAATACTGAGCCTCACGTTTCCAGGATGACAATGCTGAGCCTCATGTTGCCAGGATGACAATGCTGAAACTCATTGACTTGAGATATTAGACATTACTCCATCCGCCATTTTTTCCTAATCTTTCACCCACTGATTACCATTTCTTAAAGCACGTGGACATTTTTTGCACCAAAAAACATTCTATTTTAAAGGGGCAGTGAATACAACATTAAAAGATTTCTAGGCATCAAAACCTTTGGACTTTTATCGTACGGTCAAAAATAACCATGTTAATCGACGGCATAGATGTTCAGTGATCATGTATTGATTAATTAAAACACTATTTGATCTCATTAATTCAAAAATTCAAGAATGAAATTTTAATCTAAAATCGGACATTATTATACAACGGAGTAGCAAGAAAAAAAATATAGATCAAACAAAATTCAATTTACTGATAGAGTGTACAAAGGCTTTTGGTTCTATGACATATATATAACGACAAAGAAACAAAATTAAACCATGAGAACCAATGAACAACTGGGAGTAAAAAAAAAACTCTATTAAAAACCAAATTACCTCCATTTTGCTGAACAATATTTTCATATAATTCAAAACTGAAAACAGACATGCGTGCACTGAGGAGAGAGCAGTTTAAAACGCCAGGAACAACTATACTACAGAATGCCAAAAAAATTCAACTTACTGATAGAGCATTAAGTCTTGTAATATATATATATATATATATATATATATACATATATATATATTTTTTGGCAGCATTTCTTCGTTAATACAAATTTCGTTGAACATAATAGACATTTTCTGTCTACATATCTTGTTAATCCTTTCATATTGCCGTACTGGTTTTATAACATTCGGAGGTAATTGATTGCTGTATTTTCCATAATTGTTTATTTCCCAAGTACTTTCTGCTCGACTTTGGACCATCATCAGGAGAGGATCTATTACAAATAACTTTTGTATGTACATTACAACTTTGTAAAAAAAAAGAGCGTCTGGGCTGTCGCAGTGCGTAGCTCTTACTTTTAAAATTGTTCTATAAATAGTGTCAATAGATAGACATTTAAATACATTAGCACTGGTTTGAAAATTAATTCTGTTAAGTTTGGGTTGAATGTTCCTAATATGTAGATTCTTGAAGCACTACATATTCTTTTATTGGTAAAGTGTAGGAAAACTCAAAAAAAATTTAGTCTGTAGAAGTTCTTCTTGAAATAAAGAACGAAATATTACAACTAAACCCGTTGTAAGTGTTTGATTTATTCACTTCTACACTTACTTTTATCATCTTGTCAGATTTACCAAAATCTTCCATTTTTCCATATATATATATATATATATATATGGAGAAAAAATATGTATATAAGAAATAAGACTGGAAATGCAGTTATGTCATCAAGGATTTGACCTCGGATCACCGTTTCCATTTACTATGACAAAAAAATTTTACGCTCGACACGCCTTCTCTCTCTCTCTCATATCATTTATATATATATATATATATATGTGTGTGTGTGTGTGTGTGTGTGTGTGCACGAACGCGCGTGTGTGTGTATACGTTATTATATTATGCGTATTAATAATGTGACAAGAAAAACAACAGTTGGGTTGAACATAAAAAAAGAAATGATAGAATCTCGTTGGTCTTCTCGTGAAATCACGTTTTCTGCGAACGACACAACACCAAGTGCATTTGACTAGCAGCAAGCGGAAATGAAGATTTTCTTTTAAAACGCTTGCCATGAACCTGACATTTTTATTTATTCATTTATTTATTACTTATGCCTTTTTTTTTTTTCTTCATGTCAAAATTCAGCTTCGTTGTTTTGGTTGATGTTTTTCTTTTCTTCTTTTTTAATTCTTTCTTCTTTTCTGATTCATCGGCAAAGTAGAGCGAACTGACAATATATCAGTTTAAAAATAGAACCTCATTGAAGCAAAAATATAACCATACTACGGAATGCCATAAAAACAAAACAAAATTCAATTTACTGATATTGTGTCAAGTCTTGCAGTGAAGGTATATATATATATATATATATATATATATATATATATATATATATATATATATATATATATATATACAATGCCGGGTGTCAACAAAATAAGTAGTTTTGCATTTTCTTAAGTAACTACTTAAGATACTAACACTTACACTATTTTGTCGAGAAGTTTCTTTCTGTAGCACCAGGTGTTTAACTGTCAATCAGAGTGTCAGACACGATAGCTATTGAAAAGGTGTCAAGCAGTTTAGGAAAAGGGATGAGTCTTCAAAACCGCTGAAGAACTATACGTCTGATTAAAGATCGCCATCTAAAAAAAAATTATTCAATTGTAAAAAAAAAAAAAAATGAAAATAAAAATACGTGATAGAGAGGAAAACGTGTAATAAAAACTTTTCGAACCTGTGGAAAGTTTCATGGTTTTCCATTTCTGACTTTCGTTCCACACGGACGAACACTACAAAACGGAAGAAGCAAGTGTCGATTTTTCAAGACGGGCGCGGATTGTTGCTTTAAAGAATAGCAATATATTCAGATAAACACTCTCGGTGGTCTCCAAAAACTGTGTAAAGAAGTTTCACCATGCCTTGCAATCTCTCACGTAAAGTTCCTTCTACAATGGCTCAAATACCCGCCTATCTTTTTCTACGAATCCTGAACTAACAATATCTAATTACCTACACCGTTTATTTCGCCAAGACTTCGGCGTATTGGACTTTAAGTGTAATATGTTTGCTCGAGGACTTCTTATCTTACACTGATCAGAGTGGTGGCAGATGAATCGTCTACAGAAACATTGCCATAAAACACCACCAAACCAAGCAGATATAAAATAGAACTAATCATTGATAGATTGCAATGCTTAAAGGCATTTAACTGTACTAACAAATAATTTATATCAAATCGAATTATTGAAGTTAAATAACCGTTTTTAAACAAAGGAACTCTAATACGTTTAAAAATAAGGATACCTACACACCATTCCTTTTCAAATCAAAAACACACAATGATATATATATATATATATATATACATTGAATTCATAATATATATACATATATATATATATATATACATTTATTCAGATGCATACATATAGATAATGGACATAGATATACATATATATGTCTACATAAAATGAAATCACACACACACACACACACACACACACACACACACACATATATATATATATATATATATATATATATATATATATGTATATATTGACCTAACACACAGCACACGCAAGATGCTACACAAGGTCATTTTTCGCCGAATTTAACAATTTTGAATTCAGAGTCTTCTTTCTCCCAAACCTGATGCCACGCCAAATCGTAGTCTACACTAGAATTTGCTCATAGCTTGGATTCATACATTTTCTAATGGTATTAGAGGTAAGTGAAAAGCAAACAATTCGTATCGTCGTGTATATTTCCTATGATGGTAACCGCTAAGGCAAAGCGGTTAGATACCAAGTCTAGCGTAAAGTTAAGCGGGTTTCGATCCCAGCTTGAACCATCCTGTGTGTCTAGTCACACTGAAGAGTTGTGATTCAACGAAACATCCGTCTCTGAGTGACAATATATACGCTCCCCTCACGGGGGTTGAGCCCTCTGGTGAAGGAATTAACGGCTGCCATTCACGTAATGCCAAGTTCTTCTAACGAAGTGAGCACTGTGGTATCCGACAGCCAAAGTGTAAAACAAAACGAAAGCTAATACAAATGCATCATAACTCCGGAGCTGCCGTTAGACGCCGAAATGGCAGAGCTATTAGATACCTAGTCTTGTGTAAAGTTACGCGGGTTTCGATCCCAGCTTGAAGTGTCCTACGTGTGTAGTCACCCTGAAGAGTTGTGATACAACGAAACAACCTATCTATACAAAACAATACTTGGCTATTCCATCCGTTATTCGGAGTGCGTTTTACCGTTTGCTGATGGAGTTATAGCAACAGTACATGGTACAAATGCTTCCATCTTTTTCGTCTCCGAGTTATCTCGATTCTGTGAATAAGTCTGCTTATCAAAAAAAGATATTCAGCACAAAACTTAACTCTGATATAGAACGATTCAGTTGCAAAATGAACTAAAACATTTTTTATTCTTTTAGTGAGAGCATTTTAAATATATCATCATCAAGTCGAGATGGCTCCTCTGTTTTTGCTTAGTCTCTCTCTCTCTCTCTCTCTCACTCTTTCTCTCTTTGTTCTTCTCAGCCATCGTTCCCGACAGGTCTTCCAAACAACATCCAGTGTCCGCAGTGGGCTGCTATAAATTTGTTATGGCTGCTCGGCCAACGCTGGCTCGTGCATGTGTAGGGGTCCACAAAAGAACGTCACATATGGTTGGTCATTGTTTCTCCAGCAGTATCCTGCATGTCTTGTTCATCTTACTTGGATGGTTTTCGAGGTGGGAGATAACTGGTGATACAGCTGTTGTTTCGTGAGTTGTTGCTTCCAGAATTTGTTCAATATATTGTTTCAATAGAGCATTTTAAATGTATTGCTGCAGTAAAAACTTCGCTAGGCTGCACCGTTTTCGTAATTTAGGGTGAGACATACTCATACAGGCACGCACTAAATCTAATTGAATAGAACGTTTGCTTGTTTTTTTTTTTAATAGCATATCAACCTTCTAGGAATATTTAATGCCAAATCCTTCTATAAGAACAGTAGAGGTACTATTTAACCCATGACTGGGAGGATAAGTGGAGTATCTTACTTTTCCCAAGGGTATTTGTCCGAAAGTGAACGTAATAGCGCGACTCGTCTTCGAACTCGCTTACAACTATTCCGCAGTCCAGTGCTTTAAGCATTACACCACGATGGCACCCGCCAAATAAATCGAAATGAAAGGTTAGATAATACTTTACGTAGGAGTTCTGCGGCCGTATTCAAAGAAAACCTGGTTTCCAAATGCCGCTAAAACCGATTCGTTCCGTTTTCCAAACCTTGTTTAGCAGTAAGCTAATGTGTACAAATAACCAAGTAAGAAGGAAAAGTTGATGGTAAATCCGTGAGACAATCGTAGATCCTCCTACGTCTACATATGAAAAAATGACTCATGAAATCAGACGTTACATCAGTAAGGGAAAAAAACAAACCTGTTTACCTTCTAAAGTCAGGAAAAATCGTAAAATAAACAGATGTATCAAAGATATCATTTCTTTTTATCTAGTAGAAAAACTAATGGGTATATATATATATATATATATATATATATAAGTGCGTGAGTGTGTGTGTGTTGTATTCTCCCATCGATTTCGGCCAATGTGGGCCCAACAGTTTGCTTAAACATGTGAATTAACTATGCAAGTGATTTTTTTATAGTAATGAAGGTTTGTGTAGAACAAGCCGGACTTCTTGGATGAGGTGATAAGAGAAGAATGATGGATCAATGAACAATACTCCTCGGTTTTCGAACTCATATTTGTCCTACTCCTAGACCGGTACCCCTACCAAAACTAGGATGCCCAATCAACCCATAGCCACACACACACAGACACACACAGATATATATATATATATATATATATATATATTCCCTTCAATCCCGAAGTGGGGTTGAGCACTCTCGCGAAGGAATTATTGGTTGGCTCTCGCGTAACACGAAGCTTTTCTAATGATTGAACACTCGGTAGCCGTTAAGCGTAAATGTAAACAAAAAAAATATGATACATAAACGTTAAATCCCTTCACTTACGTTGAGGTTGCTGATGGCTGTGCGGTAAGATATCCGGCTGGCCTAAAGTCAGCCAGGTTTCGATACCAGCTTGAAGTATCTCGCGTGTCAAGCCACACTGATGAGTTGTTATACAATGAAACCGTATTTCTGTGGGTTACAATATACATATATATATATATATATATATATATATGTAAAAGATGCGATGGGTAAATTGTCGCTATTTAGATTATTGATTTTCGAGCATGCCTTTTACTTGTTTCCGGTTTAGTTCACAGTGCAGCAAACCAGAGTCAGTTGGGCACGTCAATAAATGAGTAGAGTGTTTGGCATTGTCCGGGAGACTGAGGTTCAATCCCAGGTCGAGTCATACCAAAGACTCAAAAATGGTACTTGATGCCACCTTGCTTAGCAATCAGCACTAAGGGTAAAGTGAAGCAAACCAGGGAATGGAGTAGCACCTTTCCCTACAGCTCCGTGTAGTAACTATTGAAAAGGGAGCCTTCGGATCACCGTCAACTAAGGTCGCCAACTTTATTTTTTACTTATGATGCAATTCATTCCTTCAGATATTTGAAAGCTGCTGGTTGTACTGCTTAGCAGTCACGGTGGATTCCCTAATATGAAGATTCCAGCGTGTTTATGAGTCAACTTGAGCACGGATTCATATTCATATTAATGAAAATAAAACACCCAGTTCTCATCATAGCGTTTGGGATGGTCACTAGTGAGGGGGACCTTTTGTCCTCACTCATCTTCCCACATGGCTTCAGACTCAACACGGAGGAGGTAGTGATGGTCTGGATAAAGATGGTGGCAGCTGGAAGACCCTACGTCTGACCAGAGAGAAGGACTCAGTTTTGGCCTTGAAAAAAATTCTGCGTTCACATCAACCCAACATCTGGCTGCCTAAATTCCCAAATTGAAATTCCCTTGCTTATTATGAGTGTGTCGGTGGTGAGGGAGACACCAACAAAAACTTGTGCACCAAAGCTGAGCTGAAAGTAAGTATAACGACAGAATTTATTTATTTAAACCAGGAGACTGACAAAAAATCTTGCGGGAAATTCTAAAGTCACCTGGAGGCCATGATAGAAACTAATAGCAATATTTTTAATAAGATTTAATCTCTAGTATTTCAAGATATTTTCGTAAAATTTTTGCAAATTCATCTGATAAACTGAGATGCAAGTGTTATTTTAATTTTTTGTAATTTAGACGTCAATCTACCAATCGCACGCTATATATATATATATATATATATATATGTATGTATATTTAGGCAGCATTTCTTCGTTAATGCAAATTTCATTAAACATAATAGATATTTTATGCCTACATATTCTCTTTTGGATCCGTTCGAATTCCCGTATTACTTTTATCGTATTCGGGGGGAATTGATTTAGGTATTGTCCATAGTTGTATGTATCCCTAGTACTTTCTGCCCGACTTTAGAAACCTGCAACCAGCACTTAATAGAATTAATTTTCAAACCAGTGCTAACGTACTTAAATGTCTTTAGCTACTGGCACTATTTACAGAATTACATTTAAAAGCAAGCGCCATAATCTCCAACAGCAAAGACGTCCTTACACAGTAGTAATTTGCTAAAACAAAAGTTACATCACTTTTGTAACAGATTCTCCCCTGATGATGGCCCAAAGTCGGGCAGAAAGTACTAGGGATACACACAACTATGGACAATACCTAAATCAATTCCCCCCGAATACGATAAAAGTAATACGGGAATTCGAACGGATCCAAAAGAGAATATGTAGGCATAAAATGTCTATTATGTTTAATGAAATTTGCATATATATATATATATATATATATATATATATATATATAAGGTATATTAGAAGTACGAAGGGGGTGATAAAATAAAGGGTTACTTCCATTTCTTCTATATTTCTTATCCAATCAGCGTATATAGATATATATGTGTGTGCTCGTTTAGGGGTCAGCGTTTCAGGATAATCTAGCAGTTCATTCCTATCTTCATTGAGTAGCCTGACGTTGCAACTTTATACAAGAAAATTCAGTGACCAATAGATACTGACTTC
>CAUZXS010004752.1:2500-32500 GCA_963585895.1 Sepioteuthis lessoniana | reverse complement strand
GATGTGAAAATGAAATTTTTCATTTGTAAATGCCAAAAGTTTTTAATTTTGTGACAAAATTGACAAAAGATAAAACGAATTTTTTCAATTTTTTTCAATCTCTTTCTTTTTGTACCAGATCAATTTCTCACCTTGTTAAGAAATTATTAGTTTTATAATTTTTTAGAATATTTTCTTTACTTCCGATTTTCTCTCTTTTGTCTCCTCAAATTTCTACTAAGCACGAGAAAATCTTTGTTGTATTTGCTTTATTTGCACTTTACTAATTTTTTCTCTATCACTAACTCTTTTGTCTTTTCTTTGTTTTTGTTTGTTTTTGTTGCTACACAATCCCCTTAAAAATTCCATGTGTTCATGCCTTATTTATTGTTTTTTCTTTTCCTGTCAGGAACATGGCAATTTTGAATTGATCAGTTGTCTGTGACCTGATTTTCAAATTCTACACAAGGGCCTGATTGAAACCTGTTCCAACTTTGTTTGTATATGTATATATAAAATTTTGAAGAGAAGAAGAAAAAAGGATGAAAGTAACTCTTAGCATTTACAATGAATTAGTTTTTCATTCCAATGATTAAACAAATACAATACCATTGTTATTATTATATATGGAAATTTTCTCACTGAAATGAGGTGGTTACACCTTATCATTCTGTTGATTTAAGATTTTTTGTTCCTTTCATCCTTTATGTAAATATATATATATGAATGAATGTATGGATAAAAGAATTAGAAGACAAATAGGATGTGAGAACCAATTGGATAGAGTGTTTGTATATTTTTTATGGCATTTCACTCTCTATGATCTTCATCAGATAATGATTTGAAATGTTGGGCCAAAAATATTGGAAACATTACAACTGTCTATAAAGATGTCATGTTTGTATAATTATGAATGCTGATAATTTTGAAACTTTCAAAAGTAGGAAATGGGGAGGGGGCCTTCAAAATGGAGCTTATTTAAGCAATAAATTTGAAAATATTACCATTGTGTGTGAGTAAATTATTGTTTGGAAAGAATTATAATCAAATATAAAAATTAAAATGACATGATAGTGTCATAATGTTCCCCAGTAATTTTCTAAAATCAAAAAATCAAAAAGATTTCCTAATTATTATATGATGAAGCCCATACAGTTTGGCTTGGTTTGGTTGGTTTCTTTGTGTAATGGCTTATCAACCTTTGTGGGTTATTTAATGCCAAAGTCATTCTTGTAGAAAAACTGCTATACTATTTAACATATACTGTGGAGATAAGGGTGTTTATATCTTCCTCTAGGGTATTAATTCAAAAGTGAACATAGGGTGATTGGTATTTGAACTCACTTACTTTGAGGTTGCAGTTCAGCTATTACACCATGGGGACTTCTCTCATGCGGTGAAAAATATAATAAATATATGAACACTCTATGAATTGATTTTCATGTCTTATTTCTCTTCCAGATATATAATCCATATTTTGAAAAATGATGAGATCAGATTTTTGTTATCTGAAAAGTAACTCCCAATCTAAAATTCATCTCTATATAGGTCATATAAAAACATTTAATGTATGAAACAGTTACAGAATAGATATTGTATTAGGTTTTATTGTTTATGTATTTGAATAGTGTTCATTTTGCAAGTAGTGGGAAGGAATAAATTTTAATAAAAGTTAAAGCACTACTAAAAGTTGATTGTGTTTATTGTTCTTTCTGGTGTGCAAGATATTCATAGCTATTGTAGAAATAAGGACTCAAGTGAGTTCAATTTAAAAAAGAAAAAACTAACTTAAATTAGGAAAAAGGAAAATGCCATTCAAAAATTTACCCTTTCACAAGCAGATAATTGTTAATCCTTGTAGAGTGGGCAAATTATTTTCTATAGATTAACATTGAATTGGTCAACAAGCAGCCAATACAAAAATGCCTTTCATCAAGTTACTGCTAAAAAAAAAAATAAAATAAAAATGTTGATAATAATATTTGATATATCTTCATCAAAACAATGAATAGAATATTCCATTAACACTTTGTGGATAAAGAAATGACAACAAACATGGCATCTACAAATCAGAGAGTATTGAATGACTATGTAGTTGTCATTTAACATTTAGTGATAATAAGTGATGTTGAGAACATGTAAATCTATCATTTGTTTCAAAAAGCAAAAAGAAAAAATGCAAGTTTTTAAAAAGGTATTTTCTCTAACCTGTGATATCAGGAGTAGGACTTCTAAAACAAATTAACATTTTTATTCTAATGACTAGATTTATACAAATAAAGCAAATACTAAAAGAATTTTATATTAGTAAATATCAAAATTTCTTTATCTGACGGGTTGGGCAGCCATTCTGGTATCACATTTTTTAACCTCTATGTATGTGTATGTATGGTCTATCATTCATACAAATAAAAACATCATTTTTATGTAGGATGATCTCATTGTGTTATGCAACTTCATGGCTAAAACAATAAATTTTTTTTTTTAAGATTTAAGATATTAATCTCTTGGAACATCTTCCCATCTCACCAGATCTTGTTCTGATAGAGAATCTGTGGAATATCAAGAAAATCACCACCTTAAATCATCTGAAAGAGTTAAAAAAAAGACACTTTGGATATAGAAAGTCAAGTTTGTATCAAGACCTTGCAATATCAATGCATCCAGAGTTGAACAAAAAACGAATACTTCCCTTGTAAATATTAAGTTTTCAACTTAGATTAATACATTTATGAGTAATGAGTAAGTTTTTGACTCACAGAATAAAGCAGTGTTTTTAAGATTAAAAAAAATCTGGAGGTGGATTTTCCCAGTTTTTGCAAGATGCTGTATTCTGCTAGAAACCTTACTTAAAATATCAAATCCATTGATCTTCCTAAAGAATGTGTAAAATTCTTTTCTTTTTTCGTTTTTGTTTTCTCAAAGATTATTAACTGTTTGACAGTGCTGTGAATAAAGGAAAATCCCCCTATGAACATATGTGTTTTAAGAATGGCATTACATTTTGGGGAAGTATTACTATAAATATGTGCTTTGTCCAATGGTATTTTTCATTAAACTTTGGCTGGGTTAAATATTGATGTATCTTGTAAAACTTAAGTTTTTATACAATTTAAAAAAATTTTTTTTTTTTCTTTTTTTAGATCTGTCATTATAATAGTAGATAACATATTCAAATCAAATTTCATATAAAGTCAGGAAAATTAATTCATTATTTATAGTACTTTGTTTTCATTAATTAAAATCTTTATTTTGAATTAACAATTGGAAATTTCCAAAACCTGGGAGATGTTTTTCAGATACTCCATATATAAACATCGTACAATCCAGCTACCCATTCTAAATTTGCCCCTGTTCATGATTCAGAAATCAAAGGAAAATTTGGTAACTGTCTTTTCCTCATAAGAAATTTTAAAGACCTATTCATATTAAAAAAAAATGTCACATTCTGGTTCCTTGAGTTCATTAGGTTAAACTGGGCTCTTGCCCCCACCAAAACAGCCACAACTTTATCCAAAACTTTTCTGTCAATCATTGTGGCTCTTTTGGCTCTTCAATAGCTGATTCTAAAAGGGCTGATATACTCCTGCAATTAGCAGTTTCTGCCTTGATGATAGTTGACAAAGCAAAAGATCTGGTGATCCAATCTTTGACAGCTAGCAACTATATACCCCACCTTCAGTATACAAGGATAGAATTTTTTGTTGTAGAACCTTACTCCTCTCGATGAGCTTGTGGCTAGTAGTTTTTTTTATTGGTGGAGTTTGCTAGCCTCCTATTTCCTGAATTTGAATTCAGAGTTTTTCCTACTCCAATACCTGTTGCCTTACCAAGGTTTAAGAGTCTGGTTTGCTCTATTTACTCTTTGTTGAAGGCAGAAGAGATGGATTCATGTCTTTTCTAAAAACAAATTAAATTAGCATTAATTAAAATGCATTCGTCAAGTCTATTTACTTCAAAAATAACCATTTTGCCTTTAAATTCATAGGTTTTGCGTTACCCTCTGAATCTTTTGACCTTCAGATACTTTATACCTGAGCTCACAAAATGCATTCAAAACTTTGTTATTGTTGCAGACATCTTGGTCTAAAGCTATCACATTATTCCATTAAAAGTTGGTGAATGGTTGCTGTACGAAACCTCCTGAAATATCAATCAGACTTGAAGATTCAAAGGTTAATTTGTTGTTAAATGAAGAGTTTTGCTAAAATATGAAATTAAAACAGTTTTTTTCTTTCTCCAAAACAAACCTTGAAACTTTTGAAATTAGATCTGTTTTGAGAGTCTAAGATGTTAGTTTCTACCTTCTGGTCCTTAAAAGACCTTGAAATCAAAAGCTGGAATGTGTGAATGTCTATAGCAGTTGCTTTTTAGCTATTTTTTTCTTTCTAACTACTGTAGTTTACCTATAGATATCCTATCTGGAGAGTAAAAGTTTTGATTGACATTTGAAGTATAACAAATTGTTTTAACTGCACACACATTCTTTTTCTTCCTTCCTTCCTTCCTTCATAGATGAATGTTGAATTAACCTTCAGATTCTTCAGGTTTTCAATGTGACTTTATTTTTTAGGAAATACTTTAAGATTTGTTGAAGAAAGAAATTGTAAATATTTGCTAGTGATACATGAAATTATTATTTCATTGAAAAAAAAATGACACAGCATTTATGCCGAGAGTAATTATTTTTAATGATAGGAGATAAACATAAAACTTGGTCATCTCAGTTGATGTAATGGTTAGTGACTGATTTTCTCAAGGTGTCCCATACTTCTGGATTTATGACAAACTTGGCTTACTTAAGTAGATGATAACAATAAACTTGAAGCTTAAAATTAACTGCTTATTTGCATGTTTAAATTTTGCTGTTATTTCCTGAGTGTTGCTTAGTTTTAGCACAAAAGTATGTGTCATCTAGTAAGGATTGAACTCATTACTCATAAGTAATTGATCTACAAGACTAGCTTACTCCAATTTACTCAGCATAGCTTAGTTTTGGGGTAAGATCTGAAGTATAGGACATTTTGTGAGTAGCCCCCTCGATAGTTTTGGTCAACTTATCTAACTCAGAACCACTCAAAGCTCCACTTGCTATAGCTTCTCTTTCAATCAATATAATATGCCATTTTCTTATTCCTTTTCTAGAATGACTGTCAGTTCATTACTTGTTTCTTTTTTTTTTTTTGCTCTAGATTTATTTTCATCATTATCAAATAAAAAAGTTAAGTCACTATTTTCATTTATCAATTTTTAAACAAAATATTTATTGTAAAGTTCTCATATCTTTTTATAGATTTTTACCTACTTTAAAGATAGAATTTTTCCACCTTAAAATGAGGGGGAAATGTAAGGCTAAGGTGAAATAATTTTATGTAGGCAAAGACAAAAATTACTCTTCCTTGTTGGTATTTCCCTTTTGAAAGCCTTTAGCACTACTGATTGATTCTAACCCTGAGTGCCATGGAGAAGTGATTTAAGGTGCTGTGGCGATCCTCTAAATTTAAACCTTGTATAACTAAGAGTTCTGAGGAAAGAGGCAGTTGACCAAACATCATGATACTGAGTTTTTTCTCTTGATTTTTAATATCTGAGTAGAATAATGTTTGCTTTTAATATGAGATCAGGTATTTTTATTTTCATTTTGATTATATAATTGATTAGAAATCTATATTTACTTATGATATAGGAAGTTTACATTCTTCTTGATTAATTTCAATTTAAGTTAGAATAAAAGATAAATGTAATGAAAAGAATTGAATTTGGCAATCTTTCATTTTTACTTGTTTTGTGGAAACCATTGCCAAAAAATAATTATGGATGGATAGGAACCATGAATTTAAGAAATAAGTGGCTAGTATTCAAGACAGAAAATGTTACTTTTGTAATTGTCATAACCTTTACTGAAAGCTCTCATCAGTCTGTAATAATATAAATTAATAAATAATAATAGTTAATATATATTTGGTTTAATGTTGGACCAGTTGGCTTAAATGGCATTATTTTTAGATTTTATACTTTCTGTCCATCTATTATTACTATTTCACTTATGATTTTCTCCAAGTCAGTAATCTGCGACTTCCAGTGCCCCAAAATGAAAGATTATCAAGACTTCAGTGATAATTGATCTTCTATCAACTAAGAATTCTATCAAGATCTTTTAAATTGAAAAGTTGATATTAAGACATATTTTAGGAACTATTTCTTTTTGTCACATTTCTTTTCTTTCTAACGCTGACTTTTGCTTTTACTAAATTGCATGTTTTATTAACATATGGTAAGTGTCTTTGGCAATTGTAATTTTTTCAAAAATGTCTTTCAGTTTAAAGCAGCAAATATTTTGTTGGACTTTTTAAAAATATTTTTCTAGAGTTTGAGTTTTCTACAGCTGAAGTTATATGTCCATTTAAAATGATAAAAATAAGAATTGCCATTTTTTTCTTTTTTTTCGAAATTTTGAAACATTCCTCAAATTTTCAAGAAATAGATATTAAAAAATAATAGTTAGGTATGACCAAGTATTCATTAAAATATTTCAGGCAAAATAACTAAATAAAATTTTAAAATCTGACAAAAATCATCTAATTACTTGATTTTGATAAAATTTTCTTTTCATTTCATTTCCCCAAAAATATTCACTGTGGTAACTTACTTTTGTCTATCATATAGCATTGTATACACTATGCTAAATTGTACCCAATGCTTTGTGAGATCTTACTTTATAGTGTACATTCTTGAACCAATCGTAAACAGTACCTTGAATTAATATTTTGTGAAATTCAACAAAATATGAAAGAATTAAAAAAAAAAAAAATGTTAATTCTTGGTAAATTCTAATTTTTAAAGATTTATTTCTGATACTTTATTTAAAAAAGAAATGAAAACTGTTCTGAGAGATCACAGATCATGTATAAATGAACAGAATTGATTTAGACCTAATTATCTTAAGCCAAAAATTCAAAGTCATTCTTTGGAGTATGCCATTCAAAGTTTGTAGTTTCCAGTAGAATGTAAAACCAAATGTTTCATTATTTACAGTAAATCATGTGAGATATATACTGTATATATATATATATATATATATATATATATATATATATACATACACACAGTATATATCTCTCATATGTTGAAAGACATATGACTCTTGACTCCAAAAATTAATGGTTGATTTCATGCCTTCGAATCAAAGACCGACCTATGCAGACGATTATGAATGGTACACTGACAATAAATCAGCTGTTTATGTACGTAAAAAAAAGTTTTTGTGGTGAAGACATTTTTGAAGACGGTGTGATATAGTCTGAAATACCATACAAAAAATGATTTGATGTGTGTATTTTTTTTTTTTTTATTCCCCTTGTCCTGATAATCAGTTTTATATCACCCTCTTTTGATGACAGTTCTTCATTAAGGTTCGGATGGACCTGTTTTAATTGAAAGTTTTGTTTGTTTTTTGTTGTTTATTTATTTATTGCTGAGAGACTTAATTATACGTTTAAAAAAGACATCGAAGTAAGTTTTTAAGGGAAGCCAATTAAATTCTTCTTCTTTTTTCTTTATTTTCTTTTTTATTTTCTTACTCCTAGCCACCTTTTTTTGACCTTGGACGGAATTGAACTGCTGTCCAAACTGGAGTGGACAATATCGTTTTTGGGTGTGATGGCAACGAGCAAAAGTCAATTTCAAGAAAGTGCCAGCTAGAAAGAAAGGACATAAGCTGTCAAAATTGAAATTCTAATGATGCCCCCTCCGCACCTCACATCATATTGACGCCCCCAACCTACCATCTATTCTGTGTGCATAATTTGTCCTCACTCCTTTACTTCCCTCACGGCCCCCAAAAGGTAATGATGAAAGACAAAAGATTTGTGTGTGCATAAAAGTATGGGGGATTCGAATTCATATTCTATGGTCGGAGGCAAATAAATACATAAATAAATAAACTCCTACCACGTAAAAAGGAGAGCAGCCCACCCAACATAACCTCCGTAAAAAATGTTGTGGGGTGGGTAAGGCTGTTTATGAATTGAAAAGAACGAATACATCCGGGCAGTCCGCCGTTAAAGAACAAAGAAAGCGATTTTATATTTTTATTTATTTTATTCTTTTAGAATAAAAACGAGGAAGTAACGTAGTTGAAATGGGAAGACGGATTATTACGTATCTCATCTTTATAAACGTTGGTACTATTTTCTTATTTCAAAGTAATCTCTGGGTTGTTCAAACATCATATTAAAAAGTTTGTTATTTATTAAATCTTGTTCTCTGCAGTCAAAAACTAAGGCGAGATTTATTGTGAATAAAACGTGGTTTATCGACTTTTTCATATGTTTAGAGAGAATAGAGAGTAGATGTGTGTGTACATAAACAAACTTTCCATTATGATTTTAGAAATTTATTTGTTTAGGTGGTAAAAACTTTTTCCTTTGATTCGAGTCTCAAAACAAAATAAGACTGATAATTCGTTAAAACATTAGCAGAGTTCAGGAAGAAAAAGAAAAAAGACAACTTTTTTTTTCCAATTATTTGTAGTTTTTTTTTTTTTTAAACAAGGAAGCCGTATTTTATTTTACGAGCACTTGCAGTTGGTACTGGGGTATAAGATGGGCTCATTTTGCAGGTTATTAATAGTAATTTCAGTAATCTCTGGTAGTCAAAGAAATTAGAGACGGAACTTATTTCGTAAGGATTGCCAATTTTTAGTAATCTAACTAAACTTTGCCGAGTTGTGACACAAGGCTGTTCGTACACGGTATCCAGTAAGACTCTCCTCACATGTTACTCAAGAAATCTCCGTTTATTTTCATGCAGTTTAGGACCGACTAATATGAGTTTGACTTGAAGATTGCTGACAACTACCTAATGTTAAAAATGAACAGTTGCTTCGTTTATTTCTTGGAAATTATCTCCTGAAGACGGAATTCCAATGTGTTAATTCTTTCAGATGGATTATATAAGTTGTGTGTCTGTCTTTATCAGATTTGCTCTGAAGTGTGACTTTTCCTCTCTTTTTAGAATACTTTAACTGAGGCATTGTTTTCTTGACGAAAATGTGTGCATTTTTACAACAATGTGTGCATTTTTACAACAATGTGGTTCTTTCTTCCCCACTATCATCACGTGTGACAAAACATCGTTTAAAAAGATAAATAAGTAAATAAATCTTCCTCTTTAAAAGTGATAATTTCATATCTTCATTAAAAGTCTTGTTATTCTTCTGTATAGTTGCATTTTTTATATAGATTATGACATTTTAGTCTTATTCTGACAAATCTTCCCTCGCCTCGTCGTAGAATTCAATTCATCTGTTAAAAAATCATGCAAGTCTGTTGTAGAAGAGACACTGTCATTGTGGGTTGATTTAATAGAAGTCTTTTCTTTTTTCTTTTAAATCTTTGTCCAACCTAAACAGCTTATGTTTCGTTGAAAAATAAAAATATCGAGTATGTAGTGACACAAACCCGCTTTTTTGTATGTATTATCGGCATTTAAAAAAATCAGTGTATAAAATCAATGTTCGCAGTTTTAGCATATCTTTTAAATGGACGTCCAACGCTAAGTGTCGCACTTATTTGACACTTTGCTTTTCTTTGATTCTTGCATTGTCTGTTTTTCGTTTCTTTTAAATCTGTTATGATGACATAAATAATACTTCAGGTTTTTTGTTCATTAGGAATTAAAACTGCTCTACGCTACTGTTTCTTAGCGTATAACTGTGACTTGTTGGTTATCTCCCTTGCACCATTTCTAGATGGCAGCACGTTCGACTTTTTCATCGTGTATTTTTCTTGTGTTTGATGAGTAAACTTTGTTTATGAATTAAAATAATCTGTCCGGAATAAATGGATTATTAGATAGTTTCAAATAACTGCGAAAACCGGTCTGTAATTAAACAATTTATGCAAGTAGTTTTTAAAATTGGTTGTTTTTTTTTTGTTTTATAACATATCAACCTTCGTGCATTGGTTAATGCAAGCAGCAGTGAGACTATTTAATCTATATCTAAGAGGAAAAGTTGGTTCGTAGCTTTCCCAAGGGTCCAAAAGAGAACGCAATTATGTGACTGGAATTCGAACTTGCTTACTCTGATAGTGCAGTCCAACACTATAGCCATAACTTATCCAAATAATTCCTAAAAAATATACTTCAGAACATATTACTTTTAAGTTTTCAAATGTTATGAATTTTATTTATAACATAACTTTCTTCGGACTACTATCTGACTCTTAATTTTTGTGTGGTATTTTCATTAAATTTATCCATGTTTGTGAAGTGTCAATAGTATATTATTAGATGCAAATTGAATATTGAAATACATACAATCAGGTATATCAAGGAATTTTTAGTCCTGCGACTAGCATCTTAAGGTCCATGCCAGGGGGGAAAAGAAAAAAAAACTCCATATTCAATCACTTCATAGCTGTTAATGTATGTGACAGGGTCTGTTTATTAAAGCCAATGCATGGACATGTTACAAAGTTGATGATTATGTCGACCCCACAAACATTTGAATAAAATGATAACGACTAAGGCAAGAAGAACAAAGACCAAATGGTTATGTTAAAAGAGCCGATTTTCATTTGACAAAAATGACCTGGAAAATGTCTGAAAAAAGATTAGGAATGTTTTGTTTAGTTATGTTAACCATAAACTGGTTAAAGGTAACTTAACTCTGCCAAGGTTTCTAGCAAAAGTTGTTGGTTAATGCAAAAGGTAGTCTCGACTTTCAAAGAGTTGTTAATGATAGGGTGTCTAATGTTGGAACTGGGCTGCTGATTGTCTATAGCACAGCTATGCGACTGAGTTAATAAGTTCTGGCCAGGTTGCCTCTAGTCAACCCATGGGTTTAGACAGGTTGGATTGCTGAGGCAAGCTTGTTGACATCCCAGTGGTTGATTGGTTGTTGATTTGGGTTTTAGGTTTGCTGCGAGCATATTGTGGTAGTCAACTTGGGCTGTGTTGGCTGCAAGCTGTCAGGTTGTCAGCCTGGGCAATGCTTCAAGGTCCAGAGAAGAGTCTGCTCCTGAGAGCCCCCTATGTATTTGTGGGCCTAGTTGGCTGGGGCTGTAGAGTACACTGACTGGATCTCTGCAGAGGGGTAAGACCCCCCCCCACACACACACTCCAGGGATGTCCTGGATATCTCATTAAACAATCTGATGGTGAGGTTCCCGTCTTGGTGCTTTGGGGAATGTAGAGTACCTCTTCTTTGCCATTACTTCCAGGTCCACTCTGACCTAGAGTGGTTGTACTTGATAGGGTTCTATACTTGGGTCAAATAGAACTGTTTCACATTTAAACTGTGTTTAAACAAATGATTTATACTAAATTGAATTGATAGAAATAGAACAGTTTGATCATTTAACTGTATGTAACTGATGTTCAACTGAATTCTTAGTTATGCATAGCAAGACTTGGAACCATTTAACTTTGTGCAAAAGAAAGAGTAATATTGAATAGAATTATTTGTGTTAAATAGCAGTAATTGAAACTATTTAGCTGTGTGTCTAAATTGTATTATTTGAATAATTTAACTGAGTAAATGAATGAATAGTGTTGAATAGAAAAAGTATCATATAACAATACTTATTACCACTTCACTCTCAGCAAACAAATGATTAATATTGAATAGAATTGTTCATGTTAGATAGCAATAATTGAAACTATTAGTGTGCAAACAAATTAGTCATAACTCATTTAAGAATGAAATTACCTACAAACTATTCACTTAAAAATTGTTTGTATATCCATTTAAATGTGTGCAAACAAATGACTGATGTTAAATTGTTAGTGTTACTTAGCAATACTTTAGATGCCAAAAAACCAAACTGATCTACATAGCTGTGAGTGCTGAAAAGAACAATTGTGGTTGTAGGATCAGGAACAGCTGGGATTGAAGCTGGTGTGGTTAGACTGGATACACATGAGCGAGGTGAAAATAGCCTTGGTCCTATAATTAGGTTATGAGGTCCAGGCAAAAAAAAAAAGAAAAGATATTTAACTACATTTTTTCTTGTAATATCAGACACATGGTCACTTTGATAAGATTGCCCATGAGCAAGGCCCAAAATATGATCAGTTCTCAAGTCCAGCATCATGAGGCCCTAGCAGAGGTGGGGATTAAATACTTAGTACTATGTAACATGTGGTCAGTGTATGTATGTTTAGGCTAAAGCAAAAATTCTCTACAATCTGTTTGCCCAGTCAGCTAGGGTTGTAGAATACACTGACTGCACCTCTACAGAGGGGTAAGACCCCCTCCAATGAGTGTCCTGGATATGACACTAAACAATCTGATGGTGAGGTTCCAGTGATGCTGGGGCTTTGGGGAATGCGGAGTACCTCTTCATTGCCATTGCTCCCAGGTCCACTCTGGCCCGGTGTGGTAGCACCTGATAGGGCCCTATCTATGGGTTAAATAGAACTAACTGCATACTTATGCTAAACTGAATAGCTTGAAATAGAAATGTTTTTGACAATTAAACCATACTTACATTTAAACTGTGTGCTTATGCTAAACTGAATTATTTGAAATGGAACTGTTTTTTGACATTGAAACTGTACTTACATTAAACTAATTTGTTTAATACAAAACTGTTTTGACATATAACTGTGTAAACAAAATCTGTACTTATACTAAACTGAATTATCTAAATTAGAACAGCTTGAAATAGAAATGTTTTTCACAATTAAACTGTGTACTTATGCTAAACTGAATTGTTTGAAATAGAACTATTTTCATAAAAATTGATTTGGCGTTAAATAACCTACAAAGGTTGATATGCCATAACACCCAAACAACCAACTAACCAACCAACCAACAACTCTACAATCTGTGGACTCCTCTGATATTTCCCAAATGTTTTTGTCACATCCTATTCTAAAAAAATATCATAAACAAAGAGGATCAAATATTACTCTTTAATCTCAACCTGAAGACTTGAGGAGAAAGCAAGTTTGAATAACTTATATCATCTGATATTTTTCGCTAAAATATAAGTCTGCTAATATAATTAAAAAATTACATTTTGAGTATATAGCAGATTAACTCAGAACTTAGCCTAATTCTTTCTTTAAGAAAGAACCCACAAAATTATAGAGAGATATTAAATTATAATGTCTTTGATAAAAACTACCTTACAAATAAATTTGTATTTTAATTTTTCATCTGTTAATCTGTTTCAGTATTGTGATTCTAATGAATTTTGTTATAAATAAAAATATATTTAGCCTGTCTTATTTTGAGAATGTTGACTAGACACAAGGTTTTAAAATTTGTAAAAAAAAAAAAAGAATTAAAATTAATATGAATTGTCAAAATATGTATATGTATTTGATTAGGATAAATGATCCTTGACTTCAATATATATTCTTTCTTTTTTAATCTGTGTAGTTTATGACATAGATGTTCATAGACATTTACACAGCAGTAGTAGTCATTTATTATACTGAACTTAGTTTGGCCAAAGACCAGATGTGAGAAGCATCCAGTAAGAATCAAACTCACTAACAATGATTTACTAACCATTACACCATGCAAAGGTATCCTAATTATATAAGTATGTTCTAAAAAAATCCCCAGAGTATTATATGATAGCCTCAAAATTTATATTTTGCAATGACAACGCAGAATCTTTTGCAGGATTTTCTTGCCTACAGTAAAGTTTACTCAATTACAGAAAGAGGAGGAGAGAAAACCATGAAAGATTCCTTCTAGGCCCAATGCTAATTACATCTGTAACTTATCTTTGAATGTGATGCTGTCTTTTGTAAGTGCTACATGCTATCTGAAAGGGCTGCTGAGACTCTTATACAACTACAATGAAGATTCCAAGGAAAAAAAAAAGAACCATTTAAAAAAAAATTAATAATGGTTAAAAACTTCTGTTGTGGAGGTGTCAGGAAGTTAAAGGAATGCTTTTGAGTCAAATTAGATCTGCTATGTACCAGGGGACAAAATGTCTTCTAAAATGAAGTTTCCACATTACTTCACTTTTCTAAGTGTCCTCTTTTCTTTTCTTACCTTAGAGGTAATATATAGAGAAAGTGGTGTGGATCTCATGTCACTTCAATTACCAAACTTCCTCAATGCAATTTTATTACTTTCAAAAGTCCTGGTACCTTCTAATTAAAACATTTTGGTTGAATTAAATTCATAGACCCGTTATTATTTTCAGTTAGCTTAATTTCCTTTATATATTTGGGAACTTTTGGTGGTGCAAATTGTTCTGAAAAATAAAATTAGTGAATAGAGTGGAAATTCTGGCCAAGGCCTGTTCATATTCACTTTATGTCAATGCCTATGTGTAAAGTAGTTGGGCAGATTGAGCTATCTAGCCTTGTTGAACAAACCTCTGAGAAGGGCAACTCTGAATTCAAAATACTAGGAACTGGATTTCCTAACTTCTGTTCAAACAACAAAGGAGGAGACTTGATCTGTATTGGAGGTGTAGCTATAGCAGAGAAGAATATCTCTTCAAAAGTGAACAAAGAACCAATCCGTGGTTCTGATCAATGAATATGGAGATTAGTGCACTTAATCGCAAGAAAAAAATCCTGTTAACTGTGATTAAAGTGAATTGGTCAGACTTTACATGTCTTAACTGCTACTGTTTGTATTTAAGGGGCTACAAGAAGAAAAACTACTCATTATCTTGAGTATCCTCTCAAGATTCTTACTTATTCAAACTATCTAATCAATTCAAGAAAAATCATACAATTATAATTCTTCCTTTTGTTATTATTGATAGATTATAATTTCCATTAAATTTATTCTTTCTGTATAGGATTTTTTCAAATGGATGTCATGGTTCATGTTGGAAGTTTTGTTTCATTGTATCATAACTTGAGGAACTGTTTCTTCTTCTACATTGTCTCATGGATGTTCATATGACTTAACAATTATCAATGTTGGAAGTGGACTCTGGAACCCAAGTTCAAATCCTATAAGAGGCTGTTTACATTTCACTGTGTTTTAATGTTCTTGGGAAAGGCATGAATCCAACATTTGTTCCTACAAAAAAAAAGACATAACAATTTTCCATTTTGACTGTTACCATAACATACATACAAAAAAACAGAATCATCATAGAATAGATGTATCCTTTGTGGGATAACCATATTTTAAAAATTGCAAGGAAGTTCTTAATTTTGACTTTAAGGTTTCTTAATTTGATTTTTTTTATTTTAAAAACTACTCCGTAAACTTTAAGAAGAAAAATCTATTCAATTTTTTTTCCTCCACTGAACATTAAAAGTTTTTTATGCATTTTATTCAGTCAAATTCTTTTGAGAGAAAACTAAGTAATTTTAAGTTTCAGTTTTTTGGTGAGAAAAAGGACGTTCTCACTAGTAATTAATGTCATATGGACATTTGAAATCAGTGAAGCATAGGAGAAGCCATTTGCTTTTGGATACTACAAGAAGTTTGGTTTAAGTTCAACTCAAAAAGCAGGTGGACAGTGTACAGAGGAAAAAAAATGTTGGGAATCTCTGTGTAGTCATCTTGAAAAATCATTCCCCTCTAAAAATTTTTTTTCTTCCTCCTTTTGCTGAAGAGCAGGATCTTCAAATAATAATCAGTTATTGACTGCACATGTGTGAGAAAAATTTTATACACACAAGACATGCAGGTGCACACACACACACACACACACACACACACACACACACACACACACACACACACACACACACACAAATAGGGTGAAGGTTTCATATGTGGTTCTGTTTGAATGCACACACATTTGCACTCACTCATAGCCATTTAAGTATCCGCTTGATTGCCTTTTAAATTCATTAACTTGAAGATAAATTCCTGTGTTTTGAGTCCATGCAGGTGAACCCTTCTTAATTTGAAGAATTACATTGTTATGTACAAACTGCTTGTTACTAATTTCAGTCTCAGATATGCTACCAGCTGCCCTTCACTTTTTAGTCTGTCCAATACAGTTTGGAAACAGCCAATCAAATGCTAGTATTTTCTATCTCTTTTTCTCTCTCTCTCTCATTTTAGGAAAATTCTTTTCCATTTAATTTTAGATCCCACCTAGGTTGGTTTAAAAAAACAAAACGAAACAAAACAAAAAAGTTTTTTCTCTATTTTACTCACTCCCTCAATTTTTAATTTTTTTTTTTTTTTAGCTTAAACTTTATTTTTATGAATTTAAAATATCTGCTGCACTTCACTCTCAGAATTTATTTTATGTACTTTTTTATTTTATTTTGTTTTTGTTTTTTAAGAATTACCCCCTCTAATTCTCCCTTACCTTCCCCACTTTCTTCCACCTCACCTTTGCCAGACTCCCGCGATTCAAGGGTTACTTTGTCAGCCACTCATTGCACTTATGATTATTCTCAAATTCTTTGACTGCTGCTGCTGCTGCACTACCAAATTAATTGCTAATTTTAGCCATTTCAATAAACTCTTCCACTTGCTTCTCTCTGGAATGTTCTTTATTCTTTCTTCCCCTTTTCTTAGCCCTCTCCCCCATTTTTTCCTTTCAGTTTTGGGGTCTGAATAAGTTAATGATAATTTAAATTTTTTTTCATTCATAAGTTCTTTATAGGCTGAAATTTTTATTAATCTATAATGACCAATTTTTCTTTTTTTTTTTCAAATTTTAATGGAAGGACTAATACTCTAAATGGACAATTCCTTTTTATTATTTTCAGTTTTTATTGATTTCTGCAAAAATTATTTACATTCACTGACAGCAGTGTGTGTGTGTGTGTGTGTGTGTGTGTGTGTGTGTGTGTGTGTGTGTGTGTATTGTTATCCACAGATAGACTCTTCAGTGTGGCTAGACACATGAGTTTCTTCAAGCTGGGATGGAAACCTACCTAACTTTATATTAGGCTGATAACTTATTGTTCAGCCATTTTGATGACCTATGTCAGCTTGGGAATTATAATGCATTTTGTATCAACTTTTGTTTGTTTACATTCTACGCTGTCAGATACCAGAGTGCTCAATTCATTTGAAGAGCTTTGCATTATGCAGATGGCAGCCTTTAATTACTCCAACAAAGTGCCCAACCCCCTGGAGAGGAGCATATATGTTGTCATCCACCGACAGACTGTTTTGTTGTATCACAACTCTTCAGTATGGCTAGACATATGAGTACCCCCAAGTTGGGATTGAAACCCCCCTAACTTAACCTTAGACCAATAACTTACCACTCAGCCGTTTCAATGATCTATGTCAGCTCTGGAATTATAATGCATTTTTTATCAACTTTTGTTTGTATACATTTTATGCTATCAGATAGCAGAACAAAAGAATGCTCATTATCAGTGATAGAGCATATGTAGATATAAGGAGAGCTAAGAAACAATCAATGGTCTGATGAGATCATAGGTGAAAAACTCTGTAACCTAGTGCTTTTAAATCTATGTCCACATAAATATTAGGGTGTGTGTGGGTGGGTGGGTGTGTGCATATATAAGTTGTTGGTGAGTATAGTTGAGGGTGACCCGAAGGCTCCCTTTTCATTAGCTACTACATCAAGGTGGAGGGGAGGCTGCCACTCCTTTCCTGGATTGCTCCACTTTACTCTTGATCCATATCTTATAATGCTGTGTGTTAAGCAAGGCGATATCAAGTACTTTTTTTTGAGTCTTTGGTATGACTCAACCTGGGATTGATCCCCGTTCTCTTGGGCCATTGGCAAGCATTCTACCCACTCTTTCTTATTTCACTATAACCTAACTTTTTTCTTTTTCTGTCAAGGTCTTAAAAAGTTCTTTGATTCAGTCTCCAAACCCTCCACTCCATTCCAGTTTCTATTTAACCTCCTTTTAGTTTTAATTCAAACTTTTTCTTTTCTCTAATCTTCTGTCTCTTTCATTGTTTCATCCCTCTCTCTTTCACATAGTTCTGTCCCTCTCTCTCTCTCTGTCTTTCACTATTTATTAATTCTGTTTCTTTCTTTCTCTCTCTCTCTCTTTCATTTCATATATGACACCCTCTCATTCTCTCGGCACTTTTCCAAACTGTCAACTCTTTACATTCTTCTAATAAGTGAAAATACTTTCCGAAACATCAAATCTAATTAGCTGTTAATCAACTATTTTCATATCCTTAGTATATTATTTTTTTGTGTGTGTGGATGTATGTATATATTTGTGTGTGTGCCATTGGACAAGAATCTGCTCTGGTCAAAATGGGAAAAAAATGTCCTTTTGTTTATAAAGTTTTTAAGTCTGTTGTATCCACCCCAGCATTTTTAATTCCTCATAAGACATACTTTATCCTTGGTTTCTTGTTAGCAGACTTAAAAATATACTGATTTGGTAATGTTTTATTTCAAGTAAACATAGAAAAGATGTAAAGAATTCAAAAAAGTTATTTCTATTTTTTTATATTTCTATTTGTATCTCTTGTAGAAAACTTGACCTATTGGCTAGATTTTAAGCTACTGAGACTGAATTATGTTTCAAAAAGGAGTTCATTAACTTGTGATAAATGCTGTTGAAAAGATAAAGATTCACTTTAGCTAACCTGACAAACATAAAGTGAACATGTAGTTAAGCATTATACTTGCATTCTAAATTGAACCTGTTGTTAAAATTTTTTTAAGTTTTGAAATTTTCAAAAATTTCTATGCTAAAGACCTGCTTCAGACTCTGATTCGTAAGGTCAGAAAATTTGGCAGCCATAATTCTTGCTAGTCTTGTGTTCTACTATGATAGACAAGCAAATCTTTAGTGAATTATGAGATTGTTTCTACTTATAGTAAATTAATCAGCTCTCTTTTTAAGAACAAATTGTCATTGCCGTGACCATGATTTATACATTTTTGGTGGTGGTATTATTATTATTATTATTATTGATGGCCTTTCTTTACAAAATTTCTCTCTACTATTATTCTTTAAAATTTTCTTTTTACTTGCTCTTTCTACATTTTCATTACATCACCCCAAACTCTTGCTATCTCTCTCTCTCTCTCTCATATGCATAATAGTTGTTTTTTTTTTCTTTGACAAAACTCTCAATGAATTAAGAATCAAAGCAAATGAAGAGAAACGGTCACTTGATATCAGCATGATTTTCTGATTCTGTCGGAGCCACTTTGATCAAATCTGTTTGTTTGGTCATGCCTAACAAATGGGCTGTTGGCTCCCTACCACACAAAGCCCATCAGTGCAGTGGAGTTGGGAATGGAGATCAGTCTGCCTTAAACATGGATAGGCTTGGACAATTTTTTGAAAAAAAAAATTGATAAGGAATCACCATTTCACATTTTGTTGCCTAGATATTTTTTCGCTTAAGTCAGACACTTTATCTTCAGCTAAACACACTCTAATATTTGCCATCATCAATCAGTGCATATGGACTTAATTTTTTTCTTTTTTTTTCTTTAATTCAAATGCCCATCTAATATTTTTTTATCTTTTATTTACTTTTTTAACAAATATTTTTGATGTTTATATCATTTATTTTCATGAGTTACTAAAAATTCTATATATTCTGTCATGTATATTATGGCAGTGCTTAAATGTGTACTTTCGGAACTATGGGGTAGGAACAAGTTTGAGTTTGTATTGAAGGTGAATGGATAAACATTTTGTCCATTCTGTAGAGGGCAATATTACCCCCACCCTCACATTTCTATCCTAGTGATTTAACCAGGTTTCATGCATATTCGAAGGCTACCGTTGCTGTTGGCTTTGTCTGATAAGAACTGAGAGATATTTGGCTCTCTAAGATGGCATGAGAAAGGAATCTTAAAGTTTGGGATTTCTTTTTGTTTTCCTTTCTAGGTTTTTTTTCTGATTCCATTATTTTTGGAAAAAAATCACATTACAAAAAATGTGAAAGAATGCAGTTGCTATTAATATTAGAAAAATATAATGATGATAATAATGATACAATTTGCTATAGAATAGCAACTGTATGTTATGTGGTAATAGAGATGAAATAATCATATAAAAGTAAATGCAGCTAACTGACAAAAAAGGAATGCAAGTTGGCATAAAATGTAGGAAAAGTAGGAAAAGTGATTCACTTGGAATTGTGTGAGAGATTAAAATTTGAACTTGCTGACAAATGGCTTATGCTCAAACTAAAGTCTGTCCTAGAAACTGAGACACATGAAATTCTCTGGGATTTAAAGTGTCCTCATGTCCAGATTGCATCTTTGAAATTCACCAGCTGTGACAATCAGGCTTTAGTAGGGTGTATTCCAATTCCTGTTGTAACTGTTCATTTGAACCTGAAATCATAAAAATTGGTCAGTCATCTCATAAGATGTATAGCAATAACATACTTCATTTTCAAGAGTCTATAACAATTCTAAATGTCTGTACAAATAAAGTCTGGAAACTTATTGAATGCATTTATATATATATATATATATATATATATATATATATATATATATGTATATATATATTCCTTCTTTTTTTCCCCACTAACTCCTAAACATGAGTAGGATGCAACAAAAGAATAGGTTTAAAATCAGTTTTCCTTCTCTTTGACTTGTTGCCATACAAATTACATATTATGTATGATTTTTTACCTGTGCTCATATTCAGATTTTTTTTTATTTTTTTTTTACATAATAGTAGTATTCCTAGTCAAGTAAGAACATTCAGTTTATAAGTCCCAAAAATTCCCTCTGAATTGTCCAGCAGGACACATAACATAACAGTTATAGGCGTTCTAAGGAGACAATCATCTGGAGGTTGCAGTCAATCCTGACTGTAGGCGAGTAATAATACAGGAATATTTAACACTTGTACTCGGTTATGACTAACGGAATCAGAACTGGCTAGCCCCATGGATTCAATAAAGGACGTAGTTCGAAGTTCCATGAAGGTTCCCGAGTTCAACAAACACCTGAAAATGGCCGGAGGACATATCGGCCAAAACGTTATGGAAATTACAATAAAGATGAAGACAATAGTCTGAAAACCCTTAATGATAAAAATCATCAAGCTTCGTCTCTGAAATTTAGACTTCTAAAAATATGTACATATATATATATATATATATATATATATATATATATGTATGTATGTGTGTGTATATATATATATATATATATATTTAATGCTATGGAATTTTGTCTGTGACCCCTGGGTTTCATGGAGTTTTTACAAAACAACTATCATCAGGCAGTTAACAAAATGAAATGAATCGAAAATTGAAAAATACAGTCAAAAGCCATTGGGATTTTGTAAGAATCTTTACGTGAGATTGTAAGTGTGTGAGTGTGTGTGCATATGTGTGGGTTATAGTTGCATATTATTGTGTGTGTATGTGTGAGTGGTATATAGTGCATGTGTATGTGAAGTTACATGTGCAGCGTATTGTTTTTACCAGATGTTATAAGTTGTCAGTATCTTATGTTGCTACATTATTATGGGGAAAGATTCTTTATCTATTTCTGTATGTGTAGGTGATTATAATAAAGGAACAAAACATCATTATTGCATTTTGAGGGAAACAAATAAAGATTTGATTTGTAAGCGTATTTAAGCGTTTATAGTATGGTAAATCAATGAAAATCGAGGAGTAAGGATATATTGTATTACAATATATTATGGAATATTGTACAATGTTGGTATTATATGTTAGGGAAGAGATTTGGGCTAGAATATAATAATAAATTGATGAAATATTGCGTATATATTATATATACTATAGCTATCAGTGATAGTACGTACATAATGAAAATAATAAAGAGGTTACAATAATAGTTAGTATGTACGAGGATGATTATAACTGAAGAGCAAAGTGTTGTCCTTATAAAATTAAGGAAATAGATGGTGGGTTTGAGTGGTATGGTAATAGTTAGGGGGTTGTGATGGTTATTTTTAATAGTTATCTGGTTTGTGTTAACATATGACTTATATGCTATTGTAGTAAAATATGTTGAGGCCTATTATTAACACTCATAAAAATATAAATTTAACAGATAGTGGAGGTGTATGGAGAGGGGTATGGTGGTTAATGGAGAAAGATGGTACATATATTATGGCAGTTGTGATAGTTGGTGGAGGAAAATGGTACTTATGCTGCTTCAGGTGTGGCTAGACATGTAGGATTCTCAGACCTGGGATCGAAAATTGGCTGATTCATATGCCATCTGTAGATTTTACGTCTCAGCCACAAGGACACTAGCGTATGTGAAGTGATTTTAAATGCATATGTAGCATTTTTTGTTCTTATATATCTTCTTAACGGCTACTGAGAACCTAATTCATTCAAAGGGCCTTGCCTTACACCAGTAGCAACCGTTGATTCCCTCACTAGAGAGATCAGCCCCATAGGGGAGGGAGATGTATATATATATATATATATATATATATATATATATATATATATGTGTGTGTGTGTGTGTGTGTGTGTGTATATATATATATATATATATATATATATATATAAATGAGTAAAAACTGATAAATGTCCATCAACAACTTTTGAGATTGAGTTTTGCTAAAAAAATAGTATCTTAATTCCTCTGTTTCATTTTGTTGATATTGGAACTTTTTAAGTGTGAAAATATAGTTGAGACTTCCTTCTTTTTGGCGCAAATTTATGTGTTTTTATCAGAGAAAATGTATGATAACTTTACAAAAGCCTTTGAAACCTTAACAATCATCATCCATTTTTTCAGAGCAACATTAATAAGATGGCCAAAATGAGGCTAGGTTTTTTGCCTAAAGCAGCAATTCTTTATTCAGTTCTGTCATGATATATTACTGAATACATGGAAGATAGAAAGGTATATTAAAAATAAATTGCACCTTTTCTGCTATGGATGTTAATGCTAAAAATTTCATTTGAGTTTTCTGTTTTTTCTTCATTCTTCTGATATTATTTTTTTAAAAATATTTTCGAAAATTCCTGTGATGTCCAAAGTAAAAACAAAAAAACTTTGTTTTTATTTTTATCTGAATTTCTGATACGGGAAGATATCATTTTTATACTCTAATGTGCTCTGAATAATTGGCAATGAAGAAGAAGGTTATTGTTTGCCCAGCCTTAAGCCAAACCTCTGTAGACTTGTAAACATAATCTGAACTTCTTTTGAATGTTTTTAAATGTTTATTCTGAGCAACTCCAAGCATACTAGGAACAGAGCTGAAGATATGAAACATACTTTTTTGTAATTAAGGATCTTTAGAAGTTACACAATCTAAAAGGGATTTTTAGAATTCTTGCCAAATGATGGTGCCATCCTCATCAAGCATGTTTTTGGTAAGTTTTGCCATATTTCCTGTGCACTGCATGATTTCATTCTTTTTGGACATGGTTTATTACATCTTTATATCAATTTGAACCACCTTGCCTGCTTGGTCCGTAGAATACACTGACTGCATCTCTGCAGAGGGGTAACCCCACTTCTCCAGTGAGGCCATGTTTTGGTCCTGGATGCCTACCTGTAGTGTTTGAGGACAGGATCCTGGTGGTTGTGCAGTTCGTAATCTGGCAACCTGGTTCGGTGGGTAGTCAGAAAAGCCTGATCCAAACAACTGACCATGTGAAATCCTAGCTCATATATGATTGTTCTGACCACATCTTCAAATTGCTCTTTTGGCAAACAAGTAACCAAGCTAATTTTATCTTAAAGGTGGTAGAAGATGGTATCTGAGTATCAGTTGCAATGAGATAGCAATATTTGAAACCATTTAAACTGTCTATAAACAAATGATTGATATTGAATTATTGTTAGATAGCTATACTTGAAACCATTTAACTGTGTGCAAACAAATGATTATACTGAATAGAATTATTAGTTGTAGCAAAATATATATATATATATATATATATATATATATATATATATATATATATATATAAACCAGATTTGGAATTAAATAACCCTTGAGGGTCTTTATGACATTAAACCAAAAACCCAACCAAATCAGGTAACTTGAAAATTCAGGATGTGAGCTAAAGTAAAATACACAGAAATCAAAAGTAATGAATGAAAATATTCTTACATGAGAAGGAAAGACTGCTAATATTGTTGATCCAGAATTATTATCAACATAAAAACATTTTACATTTTGTTAGAATACTGTGCCAGTTACAATATTTTGGTGGTTGTACTCTCGCTAGGAGGTTGGGTAGTGCAATATATTCTAATTCATTGGAAGTGAAAGACATCATGAGGATAAAATAACTAGGAAGAATTAACTGATGTAAGATATCCTCAAAACATGGATGTTTGGATTAAGAGTTTGGTTTGAAATTAACAGTTTGGTTTGAAATTTCCAAGTTACTGACTTCAACAGATACCGGAAGAAATCCAACCGCTGAAATGCGACTATAATAACCAAAATAAAAACAGTAGTTGAAGTATACTTTTTTGTTTTTACTAAATTTAGCTTGTATTTGGCACAAGATCACTAAATTGAACTTGCTACTTAGTATTTGATATTTGAGACCAATTTGTTATCCATTACACCATGATAACAGATGCTCTAATGTAAGTATATTATAGATTTTCTATGGCCAAGTTTTTATGTGCAAATAACTACATCCCTTTGGCTGTAGTATCGGATATATGTTCAGTTTGATTAGAAAGCCTATGCAAATACACATGAACATGGTCAAAAATAGCTTGGGTAAATGTGAACAGTGTTAGGAGGCACAGGTAAAAAAAATGTCTCCCCTGTACTCCTTTTTTTTTTTTAAATAATTAATTCAGTGAAAGCTTTTTATACAAAACTTGTCATGGTTAATAAGTAAAGTAAAGTTGGCGATCGTAGTTGAGGACGACAAGAAGGCTCCCCTTTCAATAGCTACTACACCGGGGTGTCGGGAAGGGCGCTACTCCTTTCCCCGAATTGCTCCACTTTACCCTTGATATGTATCTTATATTGCTGAATGTTAAGCAAGGAGGTATCAAATACCATTTTTAAAGTCTT
Source organism: Sepioteuthis lessoniana (assembly GCA_963585895.1). Classification (NCBI taxonomy): domain Eukaryota; kingdom Metazoa; phylum Mollusca; class Cephalopoda; order Myopsida; family Loliginidae; genus Sepioteuthis; species Sepioteuthis lessoniana. Next base: position 7,636 of record CAUZXS010004752.1, on the reverse strand, counting down.
TGGACAATTGGCGAACACTCTATCCACTAGGCCAATGAGCCGGTTTTCATTGTTAATAGGTCATTGAATTAAACAGTTTCTTTGTAAGTCTAGAATATTCAGATAAATACTGTTATGTGATGGCTTCCCCAACAAACCTATGGTGGGACAAATGGCAGGTCAAAGTTCAAATCCCCAACCAATGCTGGTGGACATGTGAATTAAGAGATTTTTTTTAAAGTGAGGTGTTGAGTTTTAGATGCCAAGGGAAGCAGTCAAATATTTTGGAGCTCGAGTGATACCACCCTTGTTTCATTGGGAATGGGTCATGATTTGTGGAATGATAAATACTCCCTTCATCAACTGAACAAAAACCACCTCAACATCTTCCTGTTTATGAGACAGGTCCAAAAAGCACTTGTAACATTCAAAATAAATTTGTGGGTTTTTGAAACAATGTGTTTGTCCATTCTTCCATCACTGGGATCAAATGAAAACTTTCATTATCTCAATTTTTCTTCCTATTGACAACTTTTTTTGAGGACCAACAACATTATTAAACTTGTAAGTATCAGTATAAATGTAAAGCCAAAATGACTAAAATTAAGTCCTTGCTCTTTTTATCTCTTAAATAAAGTCTTCATCTTCATCCCTCCTTTTACTCTACAGGCTTGCTTGTTTCTAACATGAAATATATTATATTTTTAGCCCAGAAAATACAAACAGGAAACCTGAAGATGGCTGAAATTTACATGTTATACAGAGATATAATAGCTGATGGCTGGAATTGACATAAGTTATATAATTTCTTTAAACAAAAGATTGGGAATATGCATCAATATGTCTAGCTTTTAGAAATTTAAAAAAAAACATGAATCTTGGAGATATGAGGGTTGTTCAAAAAGTAGAGAGATTGACTTTGTTTATCCAGAAACATTAGCATGAATTCATTTCTTTTAATATTTAATCAGAATATTCTTTCATATGTTAGCTTTTATTTCTATGTAAATGTTATAATTTACTCTAGTCTTGACTACTACTCTTCATGAGCAATGTTTGGTACAATGTCAGGTACTCTTGCTTGTAGACATTTTAATGGAATTATCTATACTTAAAAGAAAAAGAATCTTTACTAGATATGTTTTTTTATTTTATCCACCCTACACTACATTCTTTTTGTTATTTAGAATTATTGATGAGTAGATATCTGATTTCTAACTGATCAGCTTGAACAATGTTTTCCTCCTCTTTTATTTTTTTTGAGTGAAGTGGGATGGAGTTGTATTGGTCTGCCTCAAGATGCTAATAAAACTTACCTTTGCTTCAAGACATTCATGTAAAATAGTATTAACTGCTTTATTTTGTTCTTATTTTAAAGTTGTTAGTAAGATATTTCATTTGTCAAATTTCTTTTTTATTGCACTACAAATTAGAACTTAGATTTTTATTAGATTTGACATTGGTTTAATTTTTCACTTAAGTTTATTTATATTTTTATATATTTATTTCTATAGCATTAATGTCCCACCTCACTTTATCTGTTATTTCTTTTGTTTTTGTTTTTGTTTTTGTTTCATTTTTATCTTTTGTTTTCTTGAATGCATTTTTGTTTTATATTTTTTCTTTGCTTTTTGTTCTATATTTCTTATATTTTTTTACTTTCTCTAAATGTGCTTTTTTTTACAGTGCACTTTTAAAAAAATGACACAATGTACTTCATTTTCTTTTATTTTTCTTTCATTGTACTTTTTATGGTTTTTTGTTTATTTTTCACTCAATGTACTCTGATTTTTTTGTTTTTTGTTTTTTATTTGTTTTTTTGTTTGTTTTTTTTTGTTAACTTTTTCTTTTCTTTGTTTACTTCTTTTTTGTATTTCTTGTTTTACTTATAAAAATATTTTATTTTGCTTGTTATTTTGTTTGTTTATTTGTTTCTTTTTTTTTTAAATTCTTAAAATGTTTCTTCTATATCACCTTTTGATTCACAAATATTGCTTGAATATATTTTTGCTATCATGAACTAATTCCTTTTTAAAAACAATGCTACTCTCAATAAGACACTTAGCATGAGCATTTGTTTGAAGTGTTATTCTTGTATTTTGAATTAATAAGCAATTATCTACTACCTTTCAAATCTCTTGCAAATTATGCTCTCCACCAACCAACAAAATAAAACAAAAATATTGAATTAGACCCACTAACCTAAAATCAGAACTCTGGTTCTTTTTCTGTGGATATATATTTTATGGAATGTTTTTTTATACTTCTGCTTTAACAAATCTTTTCCCCCAAGACAATTTTTTTCTTTTAGCAAATATATGAACCAGATAAAAATTATGTTTGTAGATTTTAAAATGCTATATTTTTGTTTAAATATTTATAATATAGATTATAGAGAAGCCTGTATTTGTATTGAGAAATAAATTGGTTTAAGCCAACATTTACTACTTGTATTTCAGTATTTGACATTTTTTTATGTTGACGATAGCTGATGTGTGGGATGTGACTTGTTAAAGTCTTTTTAGTAAATTACAACATTCATTTTTGTAAATCTACCTTTATTATGATAATTATTTCATGCATTATTTTTTTAATCTTTTGTTATCTGTGTTACATTGTGCCTCCTCTCTCTCTCTCTCTCTCTCTTATATATATATATATATATATATATGCAAATTTCATTGAACATAATAGACATTTTATGCCTACATATTCTCTTTTGGATCCGTTCGAATTCCCGTATTACTTTTATCGTATTCGGGGGGAACTGATTAAGGTATTGTCCATAGTTGTATGTATCCCTAGTACTTTCTGCCCGACTTTGGGCCATCATCCGGGGAGAATCTGTTACAACAGTGATGTAACTTTTGTTTTAGCAAATTACTACTGTGTAAGGACGTCTTTGCTGTTGGAGATTATGGCGTACAGAATTACATTTAAAAGCAAGCGCCATAATCTCCAACAGCAAAGACGTCCTTACACAGTAGTAATTTGCTAAAACAAAAGTTACATCACTTTTGTAACAGATTCTCCCCTGATGATGGCCCAAAGTCGGGCAGAAAGTACTAGGGATACATACAACTATGGACAATACCTTAATCAGTTCCCCCCGAATACGATAAAAGTAATATGGGAATTCGAACGGATCCAAAAGAGAATATGTAGGCATAAAATGTCTATTATGTTCAATGAAATTTGCATTAACGAAGAAATGCTGCCTAAATATATATATATATATATATATATATATATATATATATATAAGGGTCATTTAATAAGTTAGGTAGATTTTTCCAAAGCAGTTGGCAATAGGAGGCACTGTTGCATTTTTTCAAGAAAATCAATAGTGATGGCTCTATTCATGTTCTAGCAGACTGTCAGCATAACCTTCTTTACTGTTGCACCTGGAACTTGTTTTTTTTACCTGAGAGTCAGTGTATTTCCACTCCATGGACTGTCTTTTCAACTCCATTCATAGTGGCAAATCCTTGTTCAGTCCATTTGTAAATTTTTTTTAAAACTAAGATATGGTTCTCTGTACTCATCATACATTTTTCTATAAATTTCAAATGGTTTGCATTTGTCAGCCAGCAAAAATTTGTCTTCAAGACTAGAGCACTGTCTTTGATTTGCCACTAAAATGACTCAGCTCAAAACAAATATTTTTGTGAGATTAGAATAATTTTTGCTATAAATTAATTCTTAACAATGCAGAGTTTACATATATGGAAAAAATTCTGTAAAAAAAAAATGGATTATTTTGCTTAAAAAGGGAGATGTAGTTTATCACAAATTATTTTCTCTGTTTAAGATTTTATTCCTGTATTATCTTTCATTTTATCTTATTCTATTTAGTTTTTTTAAGATATAAAAGTTCATGTTAATTTAATTTTTGAAAAAATATCTTGATAACTCTGTTATATAGAAATGTTTTCATATATAAATATGAGTAAATCTCTACATTTATCTTTTATTGTAAAGATTTTAAGTCCTCTACTCTCATTTGTAGTCAAATCACATTGAAAATATTCGTTTCCACTAGATCACCAAAGTTAACAATGAGTCTGTTCACTACTTAAATGGGTGACCACTTAAGAGCAGGTACCATAAGACCTCTGCTGAAACATTTTCAATAAAATTTAAATTTTCTTCTATAAATGTACACAGTAGTCTCCCCTTTGTAGGATTAATTGTGAGCCATTAATATAAAGTGTTCCAACTGAAATGGATTTTTGAGTCCTCTCAAGATAAATTTTATCTATCTATCTATCACATCTCTCTCACTCTCCTCTCAATGGATATTTCAGTAGAGGAGTACAATACTGCTGCAGGGAGGGTGTTATAAAAAAATAAATGATCATGCAATCTAAATAATATAAATCTTATCTGGTAAACTGTTCAACATTCTTATATTTTACATTTTCAGTTTAAGTTTTAAATATTAAAGACAATTGAAAAGGAATTATATTATTTCTGTTTTTATCAGAATCACCTAAATTTTACTATTTTATTTTTTCTCTGATTGGTACTATCCAGTTTCATAAGCTTGTTCATTTCTTGGAGGGAAGATTCTATTGTTAAGTCGCTATAACAACCTTGAAGAAATACATGTATACACTTTGCATTTTCAAATACTCCAGTGTCTTTGGCTTTGCCAAAAACTACTACTACCTTTGCCAGCATTTACAATTTCCAACAAACCAGCATGTTCTCAAATTGGATATTGATTTTTTTTTTTCTTTAAAATAAAATGGGATGTAGAAGCAAGAATGAGTACAAAAATGTTTGGATTTTTTGTTTTGCTTTTTATATCATATGTAATTTATATACATGCATGTCTTATTTTTTGTTCATTTGTACTTGTTGTTGTATTCATCTATTAATGCTTTCATTATCATTATTATTAGTATTCATTTCAAGGCCACCTTAAGGTTAATCTCAAGTCAGATCCAATTTATATTATAACTAGCTGAGTACATGTGAAAAATGACAGTCTTATTTATGTATGGATTGGCATGGATCAAAGTTCTTTCTACTGCCATGCATCCTTTGGCTAGATTCATGCGTATTCTGTGAACAAACATTGCACATAAACATATACTAAGTTCAGTACAGCACAAATATATTATTTTAAACACCCCCATCAAGCAATCAAAA
>CAUZXS010004751.1:185000-186657 GCA_963585895.1 Sepioteuthis lessoniana | reverse complement strand
AATAGTAAAGGAAAATGTAAAAAAGGTATAAGGGAGCGAAACAGTCTAAAGACAAGACAGAGGTAAGGAAAGAACGGGAAGGGAAATAGATAGAGGTTTGAATGATGGGGTTGGGGGTAATTGGTTTTATCTGTGACCGTCGGAGTAGATGGCCCTGCTAGGTGGCATCAAATGTATTAGGATACATCAAAGAATTGAGCAGAGAGTGGTGGCTTATTTTCAGTTAGGAAGCGGGGTATTTTTAAGAGAAAAGGAGAGAGGGAATGGGGGGGGCATTGGGTGCAGTTGTTCTGGCGCATCCTGTTTCATGAAAGACATTGACTGTAATGGTGTATCTAAATGTAAAGGAAAGAAGAAAAACCTGGCAAAAAAATGGTAAGACATTTGCTAGATCGAGCCATCATAACTTCTTACCTATATCAATTTGCACCTTACAGGTTACAGTTTAAAAGGTGGTAGGTATTTTTAATTTTCAGATATGACCAGATAAGATTTTGGTTTTGACCTGTCTACACGAGTCTGTTTGTAGTTGAAATGGTTTTTTTAAAGACAGGTGAATGCGTAATTGCAACACTGAGAGCTTTTCTTGCACATTTCACGTTATTATAGAATGATACTGTTCCGTATAGAAAATCAACAAGGCTAAGGGTTGAAAATTCTATCCGGAATAGCATCATATAACAATGTTTCAGTGGATTTGTTGCATAGCCGTAATTCATATACAACTATACACATATACATGCGAAAACATAGTCAACATAATAATGACGAACGAACACACTTCTTTAGAAAAAATATACCTCTCACACTTTATTCGAAATGGTTGCGAAAGGGTTATGTGTGAGAGGTGAGTTGGAGACTGAACAGACTGCAACATATTGACTCCCAATTCCTTTTTCTTAAGCAGCATTTCTTTCTCGTTCAGCTGGGCTGCTCAATCAGGGGTCCCGAGGGACCATAGCTCTCTGCTGGGTGCTGGTTCTCTCTACAACATCTTATCTCCAACTAACTGACTCCAACTAACTGAACTTCCTGTCGCACCAGGTTAGATCATTGTCTGTCGTCCACCTGCTTCCTGTGAGCGTCGCATTTGCACCCAATTCAACCCGTCCACAGTCAAGGTTATACCCTGATATCTTCGACCGGATGCACCTGTTCCTTGATTGACAGCTATGTCGGAGGTCACTATGTTACAGATTATATTTTTCCTACTGTTACAGAAATAAATGCAGCTGTGTTTAGTTCCTTTCTAGTATCTCATTAATATGATTATTCCAATAATCTCCTATCGGATTACTGTTACACATTAACACGCAGTTTTTATATAATTTCATATCATGCAATGTATTCACAGAGCAACAATATGCATAATTGATTTGCACAGGGGTTATTCAGCTCATTAATTTTACGGTGTAATTCGGCTTACAAGGAAATGCTTTTAATTGGACAAGTGGAGGACATTTAGTTCAAATCAACGTATTAATTTAGTTCTAAATAAGCCTCCTAACTGGAATTATTATAAGCGGCTCAATAAACATAACTGCAGCAATTTTCAGCGAATCAGGTTTTGAGTGATGCGAGATAACAGAATAATGTGGTTTGTATGGCATATACAATTATGTCATTTTGTTTTTATTAGCTTACGGATAAGTAGACT
>CAUZXS010004751.1:142500-175000 GCA_963585895.1 Sepioteuthis lessoniana | reverse complement strand
AATGCTAATCATTTTCAAGCATCTCTTGAACACAAAATGGAATGGATGTGTGACCTACGGCAAGGAAGAGGTGATTTCTTATTACCCTGTGCTCCAGTTTTGAGTTGTTGTCAGGGTATTATTTTTTTGTGATGGGAGTCTTCCTTCTTTGCTGGTGATGCAGTCGACACATTCTAGATTAATTAGTTAAGCAACTGGTAATCTCAAAATGTCTATGGAACACGCTAGATATATATCTGCCATTTCCACATTATGCTACCTTTGATTTGCAACAGATTTGTAAACGTTGCTTTGCAGACTATTGGTTCGGTTAGAAAAATATGTTTTAATTTCCCACTGCCTAATTTTAACGAGCCATTTGCTCCAGCACAAAGATTATTCAACTTCTCACTTTCTTCAAAAGAAATATACGCTAAAACTAAGGAATGGGATATTTTTTCATATCGTCAGCTACCAAAAATTTTTCGTTAGAACTTAATTGGTATATCTAAAAGAAATATTCCAATTTTTAAATTCGTTAAAAAAAAAAAGGATATACAAATAGACATACACATGCACAAATACTCACAAATAGACTCACGCACACATTCCCTCTCGATCGCTCTGGCTCTCTCTCTCTCTCTCTCTCTCTCTCTCTCTTTCTCTCCCCCTCTCTCTCTCTCTTTCTGGCGCGGGCGCGCGCGCACGCACACTCACACACACACACGCGCACATGCTCATACGCCTGTGAAAGGGTGCATATGTATGTGTGTGTGTGTGCTATTAAAGTAAGTTTTCATGGTAAGTAAAAAATTATAAACGCGTACAGTATGCGTTAGATTATGTAATGTGCAATTAACTTTCTTTTAAAATCACATAATATTACTAACACACACATACATGTGAATATATATATATATATATATATATATATATATATATATATGTGTGTGTAATGATTAGCATTACATGCCTGAAACTATATATATATATATATATAAGTAAAGTTGGCGACCTTAATCGAGGCTGACCCGTAGGCTCCTTTTTCAATAGCTACTACACCGAGGTGTAGGAAAGGCTGCAACTCCATTCCCTGATTTGCTCCACTTTGCCCTTGATCCTTACTTTAGACAATGAGGTTTAAACGTCGAGTCCTCTGTGTCGACACGTCAGTGCCAATACTTGCTTCTTCTTGATGAGCCGTTTCAATAGCTTTTGTTCAAACGTTTTGGCAAAATGTAAGATTGTGCAAATGCAAATTTCTAAAGCAATGTCACAAAGGACTGCATTTTCGGTGATGGTGATTGTCTGGTAGATTATGGGAACCACTAAAACAAAGCTTGTCTTAAATGGAGGGACCTTTGCTGTTTTCTTTTCTTTTAAGCTCATTGAAATTAGTGAAAACATATAGTGAATAGATTTACGGGTTTTCTTTGTTCTTATACGAACCAGTTCTTTGTTCACTACCGTAAAAAAAGCAAAATAAAAAAAAACAGCTTCTTTTATTGGGTTTCACAAAATAACGAACCCCACTCCAAGCTATGTGGCTTGGAAACCCCAATCAGTTACTTAAATGGCCAACGAAGTCTTGTGATTTTAGCAACTTTTGGTTAATCGCTGTTTTGAGTTCGGAGTGCAAAGCCTATCTTATAATACCTAACTTATCGGGTGAGATTTTGTACTATGTCCAGTCGTCTCTCTTTCGATAACTGACTTTTAAATAACTATTCTATTTGCACGCAGCGACCGCTCATACAGTCCGATATTTTTTTTTTTTTTTTTTTTCCTTATCTGAAGATTTAACCGAAAGGGTAAGATTTGGAGATATGCAAGATATCCAAATAAATACAAAGTTAGCGACCATAGTCGAGGGTGACCCGAAGGCTCCCTTTTCGATAGCTACTACACCAAGGTGTAGGGGAGGGCGCTACTCCATTCCCTGGATTGCTCCACTTTACCCTTGAACCGTACCTTATAATGCTGAGTGTTAAGCAAGGTGGTATCAAGTTCCATTTTTAAAGTCTTTGGTATGACTCGACCTGGGATTGAACCCAGGTCTCCCGAGCCATTGGCGAACACTCTAACCGCTGGGCCAATAAGTGCCACGTAGAATAGAAAAATTGCAGGAATCAGTGTGTTGTATGCTAAGAAGAAAATGGATGCTCCGTTGGTTGTTAATTGTTGTCTGGGTAAAAAACAGCCTTTGTCTCAATACTTTTTTTTTTAACTCTATATCGTATACTGAAATCATTTCCATCAATTCTAAAATCATGCAAGTAGTCGTCTGCGTAATTCGTGAAATAATTGCAATGTTAACTGTTTGTCTGATTTCTTGAAACGGTTTTACTGAAGTGGTAAAATGAAGAGAGATGAAGTAAGCCCCTGTTAATTTTCTTTTCTCTCATTCTCTTTCTTGCGTAATATTCATTCACTGGTCAGTAGAAGTTCTCTTTAACAGTACTCATTAATGGCAGACGCTGTGCGAGTGTCTCAGATTGGAAAGCTTACAACAGAACCTCCTAAAGAAATTTATTCACGGCCTGTGTGCAAATTTTGCAGCGGCTTGTTTAAATTCAACGTCCTCTTTCTGGTAGGCTCGTTGCCCTACCTAATTTTGTGAGTGTTGCCTGCAGTACTACTCCCCCATAAATTCCAGGGTGAAAATTGTAAGCTATGTCTTTCGCATTAGTAAAAAAAAAAGCAGAAGTGAAATAAAAATAGACTCGTCCGGATTTTGAGGTCGACTTGCCGAGCCCTTTTTTTTCTGTGCTAATAATCCGTTTCTTTGAATGCTCTCCACGTCCTCAAATCTTATGAAGGTTCACTTTAGAAAACAGTAAGAACTTCAACAAATGTAGATCCGGAAAATGGAGAGTTGTTTCATGACGGGATCCATTTTTTCCCTCAAAAAAGGGAGATTAAAATTATCGAGACCGGATTAATCTTTTTTTTTTTTCGAATAGGTGCTGACTCTAATCTAGACATCTGTAAATCATTGCTATAATATATATATATATATAGTTCGCCAGAGCAAAAAAATATTCTTTAGATTTTAAGCCCTCTTAGTGGAACTTAAAATACGCTGCGTCTCCTGCAATTGGTATGACTTCCCAAAATTTAATTCCTGCATGTGGGACTAAATTGCTTCCAGTTTAGAGCTCTGAAGAATGTGAAGTTACCCTTTGTGGCCATTACTTCCTGGTCCAATATCGCACATAGGGGCTTTGATTTTTAAGGTCCCATCAATTGTTTACGAAGATCTGATTATAAATTTTAAGATAGGAATACATAACTGTGAATTATTTGTATTAAGAATAGTTACTTGTAACAATAATTGTTTTCCAAGCATGAATTTCTACTTGAATCAATATGAAGGTGAAAAAAGAAATGATAACTGTAATAATAATGATTTAAAACCATAAAATGTGATTTGAAATAATAGTGTATTTAAAATCATAAAATTGCGATTATAATTGCGTATTTAAGACCATATAATAGAGACTTTTAACCATATAATAGTGTATTTGAAACCATATATAGTGATTTGAACCATAAAATAGTGCATTTGTAACCATATAATAGTGATTTCAAACTATATAATTGTGTATTTGTAACTATATAATAGTGATTTGAAACCATATGGCTATGTTTTAAACCATATCATAGTAATTTTGAAACCATATAATAAAGTATATAATTTGAAACCTTATAATTATGTATTTCACACCATATATTAGTGATTTGAAACGATATAATAGTGTATTTGATTTTAAACCATATAATTGTTTATTTGAAACCATATAATTTTGTATATATTTTTAGTATTAGATAAGAATAATTAAAACCATACTCTTGTGTGCAAATTATTTGTATTAGACAGAAATAATTGATATATAACTGCATGTTAAAAAAACAAATACTCAGAAGGAACGATTGCAGAAAATTGTAAATGTCAACGTACAATATACTCAATAATATAACCTCTATGCATGAAATAACCCCGTATGGTTTTTCATGCAGTTAAAATCAATTGATTAAGCAATCATTTATTTAGATCTTAAATTATGATTTAAAAAAAAATAAAAGACGATCTTGATACATTATGATAACATCTTATGTTTGATTCATTTTTTTAATATTGTTTAGAAATATTTGTTCCAGGAGGGAAGTTAAAAGGGAAAACTGAATAAAAATGAAGTAAAATAAAAATTGCAATTTCCCTTCATTAGTCTCAATGTAAACGCGAACTATTGGAATAGTGCGCTTCGTTGCTTCCCGACAAAGATGATTACATTCTGCATCAACATTGTAAGCGCGTCAAGAGACTTGGAACAATATCAAGACATTCTGCGCGGCACAAATGAAAAAAAAAAAACTGACCAGTTCTTTGCACTTCACTGCGCCGAGAGACACTACTAACTACTTTTTCCCTAAGTAGCGACTAATTTCCGCTCCAAGCCTTCAAGATGTTCGGCCAGTCCAGTGGTGCAGCGATGAAGAATGATGAATATCCAATTGATTGAACGCTCGATTATACGTCAACACTTGCCGTTGGCTATATATGTATATATGAATAGAGAGAGAGAGAGATAGAAAGAAATAAAAAGAAGAGAAGAAGTAGAGAAAAACAAAATCATCCCATCGATAACGATGATCTCTTCCTTTATTTTTCTCTTTCTTATTATCTTTTTCATCAATTGTTTCCTCTTCACCTTTTCATCAATTCGTTTCCTCTTCACCTTTCTTTTATTCATTCGTCTTTAATCAAAATTTCATTTTCTCCCTTCAATAGCCTGGCTGGTGGGTTGGTGTTAAGGCATGTCGAAACTTGTCAGATTATTTAATGCCGAAGTTAGTATTTATTCTAAGCAATTATATGGTTTCAAATAACAAATGATAATTATCTTCGCGAAAAAATATGCTTCGAAGTAATTATTCCAAATACTTATAATTTATTAACACTTCATCAGCAAGTCGTGTATCTGGCATAGATTTCCCTGACTCTCTCTCTCTCTTTCGCGCGCGCGCGTTCTATTCGTTCCTATCATCCATTGCTCCCGGCAGGTCTTCTAGACTACATCCCGTGTCCATACAGTGTTGTTGTAGATAAGTACTCCTTGGTCGGCCTATTCTGGTTCGTCCATATAAAGGGGTCCATAGGAAAACGTCACTTAAGAGTTTGTCCTTGTTTCTCCAACAGATTCCCCCATGTCTTGTTCGTCTGATTTTAATAGTTTTAGAGATAGGAGCTCGGTGGTCATACAGCTGCTGCTTCGTGGAATATTGCTTCCTGGATGTGTTCAATGTAGCTCGTAGCGTTCCTCTGCAATTCCTGTCTAGCTTTTTCTCTATGCACTTTGTCAGCGTCCATGGGGTGCATCTATACAGTTGAAGAAATTGCATTATATTTTATTGGATAGGTGAGACTTCCAAACAATCAAAACCTATCGTTAGCAGTCCATGCCTTCAGTAAGAGCATATTGATGTAACTATCATCAGATGAGACATTGCTACCGTGGGACGTGATATTGTCCACTAATTTCAGATAACCAGCATTTACAGGGAAGATGTCTTCTTTTTGATTAAAAACATGTACTTCGTTTTGTCTGAATTCAGGTGGTGGTCACTGCCTGCTGCTGTCTGATCCAGACTGTTTAGCAGGGATTTGGTTTGAGTAGGTGTATTTGCAAGAAACGCTGTGTCATCTGCATCGGCAGCGTCCATAACAGTTTCTGCGGAGTATCGTCTGCTTCTTGCCTTTTTTTTTTTTTTTAATGTAAAGCCATTCTCTTTTATTATATCTATAGATGTTTGGAGTACGTAGTCTAGGCAGATTATGAACAGATATGGGGCTATTGTATCCTCTTGAAGAGCACCAACAACAATGTCAAAGAAGTCTGAATCTCTATCCGGTGAGCGAACCTTGACTTTCGAGTTACTATAGAGCATCATTATGGCTGTGGCATTTTTGGGGGGAACCCTTCGCTAGAAATATTTGCTCCATCTTCACTCTGTGTATGGAATCAAATGTTTTGGAGAATTCTACTTAAAAGAGAATCACCGCAACGTTTTTGTCGCAGGAACTCCTATGATTTGACGGATTGTCGGGTTTGTGATGTTGTGGATCAGTTTCTCCGAAAGTCATTTTGATTCTTCCTAAGAATTTCTGGTTTGATACAGTTAAGTAGCAGAACATTTTAAATCGTAGCCATCAAGGAAATAAGGATTATATTTCGGTAGTTCTTAGCGATGACGGTGTCACCTTTTTCTTGGGGAAGAGGTGGAGGCAGCTTTTATCCATCTCTCTATTGTATTCTTCTTATAAACGGCGGTGCAGTATCAAAGTAGTAAGTCATCGAATTTACTTTTCTTTGATATTTCTGGGGATATTTCATCAAGACCGGCAACTTTTCTATTTTTGATTTTATTTGTACTACGTTGAGGTCTTCTTGAGAAAACTCTCCTTGTTTGATGTCTAGTCTATTATTGATAATTTTCGTGATCGGATTATCTGTGAATTTGGGAGACTTTCCAAGAAGATTCTTGAATTGTTCTTTCCACATCTATATTCGTTCTTCTTGGCTAGCAGCTTTTAGTTTAGCTTTAGATATGCTTTTATTTTAACTCACTTCATTTACTGTTTCCCACGCTATTCTATCGTCGATCAACTTTTTTATTCTATTGATCTGATCTCGATTGTATTCTATTTATTATTTTTCCGATGCGATCCTATGTTCTCTTTGTCCCTTAAGTTTCTGAACGTTGGCATTAGTTGGGTTTCTTTTATTATATAAGGATGCTATTTTCACGTTATCTCGTCTTTTCCAAGCTGCCAGTCTTTCCCATGAAACTCTATGTTTGGCTCTTAGTTTGGTTGGCATGAATTCTGCCGCTGCTTCTATGTAGACGTTGAAGATGTTCTCATATTTGTCATTCGTAGTCAAGTGTTTCGAATTTCTCCCGAAGACAATCGAATTTCTTTCTCAGTGTCCTCGTATACTTGTTGCTGATATCTTTCTTGTTAACTGAGGAGCAGTCATAATGAGCGGTTTTGGCTGTTTGTGTTGTATTCCTGCGTAGGCTCAGGCATGTGGTCTATATGTGCTTTAGCATTATTTGCGTAGGTGTAAGTCCATAATTTTCCTTCTCTTTTCTGGAATTTAGTATTAAGGTATGTTACTCTTTTTCAAGTGAGAATTGGGTCAGGTGTTCCCTATTTCAGTTTAAGAAGTATTTGCTGATTTTTTTTTCTTTACATATTTAAGCATTTGTATCTCCATCAATGATGAGAACTTTGCGTTTGGGTATACTACGAACAAGTGAGGATATCTCATTGTAAAGATGATGAGGTTCGTTTCATAACAAGCATTGGTAGGAATGTAGCAGGCAATGATTGTTGTCCTGGGATTGCCGCTAAATGTAGCTACCATCATTCTCAATTGTATTTTCTCGATACTGTCAAGTGATTTTAGAGCAAGAGGACGGAGAAGCATTCCTACTCCTCCTCTCACGGCATTTAGAGAGATTTTCCAAGCAGATGCTGAGATAAATGTTCCTCCATTGCCAGAATCAAATACTTTATTTCTCTTTCGTTATGATAGTGTCTATGTTCTTGTATGCATACTATGTACTATGCTCTGCCACAGACGCAGTTAGCTACGGTAGCTGACCTATTCTATTGAAAGTTTTAGCAATAAGTGTCGCTGTGAAAATGGAGCTTTTGCATCTTTGTAATTTTTGTTTGGATTTTGGTTTTGATTTCTGTAGTTGCTTTTTCGAACACTAGAGCTCCAATATCAGCGCGAAAAGTGATACGGTGGGGATAGATGGTTTGAATTAAAGTCATAGTAACTTTTTCATTGCTGCATTTTTATCTCAAATCAAAAGGATCAAGTACATGGGTCACACTTCGGCCGGCCGTGGTGTCAACGGCACTGATCTGGTCGGGTATGTCCAGTCTTCTGGGCATACCTCGAGCCTCAGGGGAACATCCCACTAGGCTTCAACCCTCTTCGGAGGGGCTAGGTTAATTGCTTGACGCCTTAGGTACCCCTATTTCGGGGAATGCCGACGGGTCCCGAGGACTTTTGGGGAATGCCAGGCTCGTGTGGGTTCCGGCCCTGCGTCCAGACCCACCTTAAAAAAGGCCTCGTGCCACACTTGCCCGTGAGGTTGGTCAGGCAACAGATACCGCTGTATTTTTATCTCATCGATAAACGCCACGTTTATAGATTAGTAGCAGTTGTTTCCTGTCTGAACCATTTTATTCTGGCCGTTAACCTATGGGGTTCTTCGATCCAGCATCAGATGAAACGCGCCGTTGATACGACGTTGGCTTCATCCATCTTACTTCCCATCCATCATGCCGCTTCGCATATCTTCTGAAGTTTTTGTGTGAATTTAAAAAAAGAGAAAAGAAAATCCCCTAATTACTAAGGACCCGCTTCTTTTTCATAACTTTTCCCCACACCAAATATTTTATACTATACTGGTACTAAAAATTCAAAGGAAAAAACGATACAACTTCCTTCGATAATAGAGCAGAAAACTTTGTCGTTAAAAATATCTACTAACCGGTAATTTTTTCCAGTATTTTGGTGAAGGTAAAGTTTTTTTAAATGTTTTTATTATCCTTTGAAAACGTTTTTATTAAACCGTACAAAAGAACATAAAAATTGAAGATGTTTCAGAATTAAGTAACTTAAAATATAAGGTAGACATGAACGTTGAAGAAGCTTCACCTGCAATTCAAGTAAAGTTGCTTGAAAAAAATATAATCATTGAAAAATAATTGAAAAATATACTTAACTTTTAATTAAATATATAATTAACTTATAGGTAAAATTATAGTTAAAATTATAGGTAAAATTATAGTTAAAAGTCTCCTCAAATTTCCGGGACTCTTCTCAGTATTATGGCCGTTCTCTAGTCCCTTTAATATCCCTTTAGTCACTATATAGAAAACACCAATCACAATTGGTATAATCGCCACCTTCATTTTCCATAGTTTTTTCAATTCCCTAGCAAGGTTGAGGTACTTATCCTTCTTTTCACTTTCTTTCAGTTTTATTCTGTGGTCAGCCGGTACAGCAAAGTCGACAATTTTATAAGAGTTTTTCACATCAGTGTTAGCAGATGGTTTATTATTATTATTATTATTATTAGAGTTTTTCACATCAGCGTAAGCTGATGGTCTTTCACTGGAGATTGAGTGACAGCAAGTCTCCTCAAGTCACCAGGACTCTTCTGAGTATTCTGGCCGTTTTCAACAATGCTGTTGTTTGGATGGTCTACACTCGGCCGCCTATTGTTATTATTATTATTACCACCTTTACCACCACCAGCACTTTTACTATTCATGTACTAATATAAAAAGAAAAAGAAACTTAATGATAAGTAAAAGAAACATATACTAAAACATAGTACGAAATTTCGGGAAATTATTTAAAAAATTTTACTTGAATATTATAGGCAAAGATATGGATGAATACATTTCTATAAAGTCATTCATAATCTATCTAAAAATTAATCAATAAATTAAAACAAATGAACGAATTTAGTATCTCTTATTTTCATTTTATTATTATTAGAAGAAATAATATCAGTATTATTGTTATCATGACCTTTACCACCACCACCACAACCACCATTAATACTATTGATAGGCTTCTACGAAAAGAATTGGTTGAAATAAACGTTAAAAGTCGAGACCCCTCCCCTACAATTTAAGTAAAGTAACTTTTAAAACTTTCAATGACAAGTAAAAGAAAATTTACTTAAATCATTGTTAAATCAACTAAACTTATATTTAAAGATATATGAGAATATATTAGTTAAAAGAAACTTAGTTAATTTTAAACAGTTATCACTAATCTATTCATAAATTTGAAAAATAAATATAACAAGATACGAATTAACAAATGAATAAATAAATGAATCACTAAATTTCGTATTCTAATTTATTGTAAAGACATTTACTGTAACTCACGACATGAATTATGTACAGATTTAATAGAATAAGTAAAACCCATATAACTATTTACAAAATCTCGGTACCTCTTTTTTCCGTAATGTTAAAATATAAATAGATGAATAAGTAAAAAAAACATTAGAATAAATAAATAATTAAATAAATCTCAGATATTTGCACCAAATTTATAGTTAAGTTAAATATTATATAGTTCATTTTCATATTATAAGGTTATTTAAATTATATTTTTAAAATAGAGCCATTTATGTATCAATATTATATCTTAGATAGACAAATAGTAATCATAAATTTGTACACACAAACACACATATATATATATATATATATATATATATATATATATATATATATATATAATATTTCTACCAACTTGAGCAAATCCATTTTAAATAACTACAATATATTTCATCTTTAATTAATATATTCCACATACATCATAATTATATGCTTTCTCTTTTTCTTTTTGTCTTTCTTTTTCATTCTTTTGATTCGAACTCTTTCTCGATAAACAAACGGAACATAAATTCTATACAATAACCCTAATTATTTAAATGACGTAATTTAAAACAATAAACGCTGATTCGCTGATTAAACGGCCAACTTTTTCTTGCAAGGTTTTTGTATTTTGCATTTTTAAACAATCATCGGTGATTTAACATCACTAATATCGTCCCTCATAGTCCTGATGATGGTTCACTAGAACCGAAACTCTATAGTGTCGACTTTGCTTCTCAATAACTCTCTCCTTTTACTTGGATTACTTTGTTACCAATTTTCCTACATATATATATATATATATATATATATATATATTTAGTAATAAAGTAAAGTTTGCGACAATCGTCGAGGGTGACCAGAAGGCTCCGTTTTCAATATCTACTACACAAAGGTGTAGAGGAGGGCGTTATTCCTTTCCCTGGATTACTCTACTTTACCCTTGATACCTACTTTATATTGCTGAACGTTAAGCAAGGAGGCATCAAGTACCATTTTAAGAGTCTTTGGTATGACGTGACCTGGGATTGAACCCAGGTATCCCGGACCATTGGCGAAGACTCTACCCAGTTGGCCAGTGAGAATAATTTGACTTGAATACATAATATGAAGCAAAGAATAGATATATGAAGTAAATAAATAAAAATTCCCACTTTCTTATTTACTGTAAAATTTATCATTTTGGAGTTACGACGGAAAAGACGTCCGTTCATTTTGACGTTAGCGTTTATAGTTATATGGTTTCAATTAACAGTAATTATTTACTATTTTTTTTTTTGCACGCCTTTATATGGCTTTAAGTATGCTTATCAAATACTAATTACTGGCAAATACTTATATCATTTCATGTGTTTCAAACATGGTTTCAAGGTTAGTTGGTTGATTGGTTGGTTCGCTGGTTTTTACGGCATATCAACCCTTGTAGGTTACGTAATGCCAAATCCTGTTAAAGAATAGTTTATCGATGAATCTTTAAACGAGCCAGAGCTCATTTATTTGACCAGAGTTTAATGGTTTCAGGTATTGCTATCTAATAATCATTGTTTTATTTGCACATAGATACATGTTTTAAAATTTTGCTATCTAAATATTTATTTCAATCTTAATCATTTGTTTGCCCACATGTAAATGGTTTTATGCATATTAAGTGTTATTTGACGACATAGAAAGAACCCTAACAAGTACTACCGCTCCTGGTCAGGGAAAACCTGTTAGTAATAGTAACGAAAGGGGTGTTCCACATTCCCGAAAGCTCCAGTCCTGGAGCATTACCATCATATGTTTTATGTAATGGAGGTGCCCGTGGTGTAGTCGTTATCGTCGCAGGATATGGACATGGTGATAAGAGTTCAAATCCTGGACCTGACTGATTGCATTTCACATAGCACTAATACCCTTGGGAAAGGTATGAATCCAATTATTCTCCCTCCAGCTATGGGTAAATAGTAGGACAGACTAGGTTCTTCAGCCTTGGTTAGGCAACTAGTCTAGAAGAAGGAAAACTCTGAATTCAAACCTGTTAAACTCCGCTTAAAAATTGACCTTGTGTCATATCCTGCCCGAGCGGAGGGGTTGGGTAAATAGTACCATCATATGTTTTAATATTATATCAAGGACACTAGTTGTGGGAGGGTGTAACCTATCAGCCGAAATGCCGTCGGCGTATTCTTTGCACCAGCCAATCGGGTCTAATCAGTTTGGAAGCAGCAAATAATAATCTCTTGAAAATTGGTATAGATTCTTTATGCGATTGCTTTACAAACAGTTTTATGATTTCAATTATCACTATTTAATAGGGTAGACCTCGAGGTGTAATGGTTAAAGCGATGGACTGCGGAATCGTAGTAAGCGAGTTTGTACTCCAGTCCCGCTATTACATTCACTTTCGGGCAAATACCCTTGGGAAAGGTATGAACCCCCTTATCCTCCCAGCTATGGGTTAACTAGTACCACGATTGTTATTCTAGGAGAATAGCTATGGCACTAAATAACCTACAAAGGTTGATATGCCATTAAACAAAGAAACCGAACCGAACTATTTAATACTAAGAATTTTCAAACATATTTAATCCATAACTGGAACCCGGGTTAGAGTAGATTTGGATGTCATGGCAACAAAGTGTTGATTATGAAATCCCCAGAGATCAAGAACTGGAGCCTGGCCATCGGATGATGTTTACCGTTATAAACAGAATACATCCCTTCTTTGAGAGAGGTGAGAGTTTTTTCTCTTCAGCGTGGAATACTGTCGGCGTATTTCAAAGGCAGTTTCCACTTCAATATGAATAATAATATATGATTACTATAATTGTCACTACGCAACTTACTTAATTTTCATGATTCGACGTGAGTCCTTCTAAATGGAGGTTTAAGGGATTGATGGGCTTTTTAAAGTGAAACCTTGCTCCTCCATGTACATGGACGCGTGTTTTCCATCAGGAAACAACAGAAAAACAAATTGAAAAAGTATATTCTCAGTTCATACATGACGATTTGAAAGCGATCAGAGATTTCTCTGAACTTGACATACCTAGGTAAATAAGCGGAAGCAATCACGTGGTTAATCGGTAATCGTACCCGTTATAAAATGATATATGCTGATGCTCGTATGAAGGTCCGAGTCAGTTCGAGTCTGTGAGGGTCCGAACCAGCTGGAGTAAGCTTGAGCCTTGAGTCAGACCCAGCTTGCAGTCACGAAGAGAGCTCCGATGGGGCAGTGGCCTACAGCATCCACTGGTTGAGTACCCCTGGCCGAAAAGCAGAAGAAATGCTAACCGAGGCTTTGAAGATAACACAGCGTAGCATTGTCAAGAGAAGTTATGGATCATTATAGCAGTATATCGTTGTCTCTGTCTATGTTTGTCTCTCTCACTCACCACAGAAGCTTAGACTCCAAGAAGAATCTAGAGAGATGTATTTTTATAACTAGGTATTATGATCATTCTTCCTCCATGTATATTCATTCTTATCAGTATATAACACCTATAAGTACATGTTTGTTTGTGTCTGTAATGAAAACTATAAAAGGACCCAAAATAGATTCTCATACCCTTAAAATGAAACAATCGTTTGAAACAAGCCTGTGGGTAACTAAATAATAGACTGTGTGGAAAATGCTTTATTATTCTTTTCTGAGATGATAATTGATTTTTTTCTTTAATGTTTATGAAACTGTACCATAAGTGTACCAAGCAGACGCTGTAAAGCTTCCCATACGACCACATATTTGAACGTATTAATGCGTGTACCACTACGTACTAAGTAATATATGTACTCTGTCGTAATCAAAATAATGCTTGGTTCAGTTTGTATGTTTGTTGTGGGTTATTTGATGTCTAAGCCATCCTTGTAGAAGAAGAGTAGTTGTACTCTTTAAAATTTAGCTGGGGAGATATTAAGGTTCATACATTTCCCCGAATATCAGTATCTCCTGCATGAGAGTATTACTTGCCTGCGCAAGTAAATGAATACTGTGAGTTTTACTGCATTTGATAATGAGACATCAGTTGAAATCTGGGGAGAGGGAGAGAGAGAGAAAGGAATACAAATTTATTGACATTACTCCCAAGTCCACTCTGACCCAACACAGTAGTTAGTTTCCCATGTATGGGCCTTGTAGATAAAGGATTAGTATAATAAACCAAAATATGTATGTGCCATAGAATGGCAGGCACTGAAAGAGTATGATTCGTCCTTTTGGGTACCGGATGTTAAACTTGAAGTGGAAGTATGGGATAATTTTATTTTATTCTATTATTGATTGCATAACATATATTTTGTGATTGTATAGTTTTGAATAGACTTGTCCAGTTTATGACTTATATGTTTTTTTTATATTCATTCTCTTTGTATACAGAACATTTCGTTTGGACTCGGAGAAAAATTCTATATTTGTTACCATCGAAAGAATGTTGCACCAAAGTTTGTATATATATATAATATATATATATATATATATATATATAATCGTGTTATTCTCATTCTTATAGCTAGCTCGATTTATAAATACTTTTGTGTATGTATACATATATATATACATACAGAGAGAGAGAGAGAGAGAGAGAGATTGAGAGAGAGAGAGAGGATATGATTGCTTTGGTTGAATAAGAATTGGAAAATGAATATTGTAAGAATATTGATTATTCCCAAGTAAAAGAACGACGTTGACCTCTACTTGGATTCATTTCCCCTCATTCACGGTTTCTCTTAACAACTTCCTTCGTTGTTACACAACTTTTTTTTCAGTCTTTGTTTTTTCTTGTTTTTTTTTTATTTTTATCTTTATTTTTTCTTTTTTTTTTATTATCTATTTTTGCTTCGAAATCGGAATCATATTAGTGTGCCTTTTTCGGAGGTTGTCGAAGTACGATAGTGAGAAATAAAATAATATGATGTAGTCAAAAGTGTTTTTCTTTTTGTGATTTAAGTTGGATCTTCAAATAAGTAATCTGGATTGTTTTGTCTTGTGTCAGATTAAAATAAATCAATATTTAGGATGCACGGTTATGTCGTTGGAAACGGAATTGGAGATCCGAGTTCAAATCCAGAACGATGTTTTTAATATACGTTTAACATCACATTAATGCCGTTGAGAGAAGAATGAGTCCTTCTGTTTTCTCCAGCAGTTTTGGATGAATAGTTGGGCAAACTGAGTTATGTAGACTTAAGAATTCAACGAGTATATGAGAAGGAAAACCAGCTTTACTCCGCCTACACATTAACATTGTGTCATATTCCTGGCCCGTGCGGATGCATCGTGTAATTACATACAAAGGTATCTAAGGCAAGATAAATTGAATTATTAATGATATTCAAAGTTTCTTCTAATATATATTGTCTTTTTTTGTTTTTGTTTTGTTTTGTTTCTTGCTTTCTGTACTTTCATTCGCCAACTAGAAATTACTATAGAATGACTTTTCATTTTAAAATCAAAACTTGTGTGATGTGATTCGAGGGCGAATGCTTATATATATATATATATATATATATATATATATATATATATATATATATATATATATATATATAAAGTCTCGTTTATTCATTTATTTATTTTTGGGATCTCCCGCAATAGTATTTGACTTGCCACGGAAATTTTCAAGGAACAAAGCTCAAAATAATTTAAGAAATCTTTTGTCTCCTACAAGGTTAAAAATGCATTGTTAGACAATTAGTATCGCTGATAAATCAGCAAATGTTTGTCTTATCTCGATCCTACTTCAATCATATAGTTAAGTGAAGAAACAAATATTTCTCCAGTAGGTTTTATAGATTTATTCTGTACCAACACGAAAATCTTTCTGTTTATTTCTTTTGGGTGAAATTCAAACACTTTTTTCCTTTAAGAATGAATTTAATTTCAACATTGCTTAATCATCTTAAATTGAACGAATATGTTTGTTTACTGTTTTATTGTGTTAGAAATATTTGTGTTGCTATTCAATCAATCCCTTGTTGATGAAAATTTGTTGCAGCCGCAAATATGTTTAACGAATAGATATAATTTCTCTCTACATAGAGACACACTCACTCACAAATCTTTTACACAAAGAAAAAAAACTGCCACATATCATGCATTAATCTTCAGTTTCTCTCTTAAAATATCACGCTCTGACAAACTTACAAAAAAGACTTTGTAACTACTGTTCTTAAACAAACTTTTCACTCAATATAAATAAATGAAATTTACGACTTTGTAGATTGGTGTTTTCTTCAGATTCTTACACCTTTCTCCGCTATACAAATCACGTTTAATGAATGAGCACTTGTTTATGAAGTGAAAAATTGGTCTTAAAAACGTTAACTACATAATATATACGGTATCATTTTCAAAGGAACACTAGGTATTTAAATAGAGTATTTTATGCATTATTTTCTACCTAACTCTGTAACCACACATTTGAAGATGTAACTATTTAAAAATAAGTAAATTCGGGCCAAAGTTATTTTTTTTTAATTCTACGAAGAAAGTTTATTTTCAATTCCTTTTTTTTCCATTATTCAGAAGGAAACTATATTTTTATCAAAAGGAAATTTTGGATGAGTCTTATTTATGGATACTAATGTACTCCAGAATGTTCATCACGGAGAAAGGAAATACAATCTTTTGAAATAATAAAAATAAAAGACAAGGTTCGATATAAGTGAAAAATATTATTTATTGACTTTTTCATGAAAATATTTTTCAGCTATGTATATACATAGACAAGCGATACTATGCATATATATATGTGTGTGTGTGTGTTTGTGTGTGTGTGTGTGTGTGTACAGGAATTCGTGGTGTAATATTTGGGGTCTTAGGAAATGGACACGGTGACCCGAGTTAAAATCTATTTGCATTTTATATAGTATTTATACGTTTGTGAAAAGAATGAATCCAACCTTTCTTCCTCTTGCCATTGGTATATCGTAGGGAGGACTTGGGTCATTAACTTTAGAATTGATTGCTCTTAGAGAAGGAAAACTGTTAAACTCCGCTTACAAATTGACCTTGAGTCACGTCCAGCTCGTGTAAGAGGGTTGATATATATATATATATATATATATATATATATATATATATATATGACTGTGTATGAAAGTATATGTGTGTGTGTAGGTCTGTGGAAATCGACGGAGAGAGATATTGTTATAGATAGATAGATAGATAGTGTGTATGTATGTTTGTGTGTGTGTTTTGTGTGCGTATGTGTGTGTGTGTTTTATGTGTGTGTGTGTGTGTGTGTGTGTTATTTAAAATTTGAAATCAAATAAATACTACTTCTTTTTTTTTCTGTATTGTTCAGTAAAATGGACAAAGTGGAATATAGGACTGCAGAAAAAGATTGATTTCTTATTTTGTTTTTTTTTAGGTTAATCACTTTTTTTTTTAATCTTTAAAACCTAACAGCTGGAGCAAAGCATTTAGCGTTATGATCGGTTTCACGAGGGTGTAAAAATTGTCAGAATATAAATGTACCATCAAAATCATCATCATGATTATCAAGTCACACAATTAGCACGGAGTTAACCTCTTCCTCTCTGTCGCTCTCATCATTTATCCCTATCTTCAGCACAGTTGAATTATTTAAGTCTTTACTGGTTGGCCATCACTAACACGTCCATGCGTTCAGTCAATAATATATATATATATATATATATATATAAGAACTTTACTAATTCCATTTCATTCGTTTAATATATATATATATATATATATATATATATATATATATCAAATGGAGGAAATGCAATCGGTAATGTTCGTAAAATCGGGTCTGATAAAATAACATATTCATGCATAAAACTTAAAACATCTGAATTATGAATGTTTAACATGTGTAAGTGAAAGTTTCATGCAAACCACTCAGTCACCAGGCAGAATTTTGAGAGAGAATGGCTAAGCAGGTTTCTTCATTGTGTCAGGACTTAACACACATTTAACCTTCTTTAAGAATATACGTATATATATATATATGGTTTAAATATATATATATATATATATATATATATATATATATATGTGTGTGTGTGTGTGTGTGTATGTGTGTGTGTGTGTGTCTGTTCATGTGTGTGTGTGAGAGAGAGATAGAGAGAGAGAGAGAGAGAGAGAGAGAGAGAGAGAGAGAGAGAGTTGAGTCTATTAAATTTCAAGTGGCTTATTGTCAAGAAGAATCGCGGGCTTCAGTCATTTGTTCTGATATTATATATTTATAGCTCATAGCTTAAGTTTTAAAATGGCTTATTATTAAATCACACAGTTTTTTTTCATTAGAATATAGATATGCATACGTTCTGACTGGTGCGCTTAGCATAATGGTTATCGTCAAGGAAAATGGAATCGTGTCCCATGTTCAAATTCAGGACGAGTCTGTTCGTGTTTTATTTCAGGATAATATATACTTGGAAAAGGTATGACTCTCTCTGTTCTCCAAGCCATTGGTTATATATAAGGACAGACTGTGTTCTTTATCTTTGGTTAGGCAAACTACCTGGTAGAAGGAAAATATTGAATTCAAACCATCTTTACTCAACTTGAAATTAACCTTGTGTCACACGCTGGTAAAAGGGTTGGGTAAATACCCACTTTCAGAAAGTCTAGAATAGATTATATCCAGATATAAACTATCGTTATTTATTAGTTTAAATCGAATGCAGTTAGATAATAGAGGTTAGCTAATTAATTAATCCTAACCCAATTATATTTGCTTAATTAACTTTCTATTCCTCTATGGACAGCTTATATATGTAGATAAATTAGTATAGATAAAATATAATGTTTGATTGTGTTAGGTATCACCTACCCTTTCAGCATAATGAGCTGTTCCATCTGCCATATATGGTAGTAGCGGAGATCAGTCGGGAAGGATAAGCCTACGAGTCAGACCAGAAGAGCCGTTCCTATTGTTGAAGTATATCATTACTCTATCACTAACCCTATGTTCTTATTACTAACAGTCTCTCTCTTGTAAATACTCTTTCCTGTAAATAAAATTATTTTCCTCACATATCGTGGTTTGTCTTATTATTACTACAACTTGTGTTCACTAACCAGAACACAACAGATTGTTAGGTTGATTGTGTTGTGCTACGGCATCAACATTTTTTGGGGTTAGCTGATATCGATTTCAATTCTAATAAGCAATTTTTTAGTTTCAAGTAAATAATTAAAATCCTGTGTAAACAATTAAACCTTCTCAGCAGAAATAGTATGGGTGACCCGATTTCAAATCCTGGAGATTAACGTTTCACTTTGTGATAACACCCATGGAAAAGGCATGAATCTGTTTTTTCCCCCAACTATGAGTAAATTATAGAGAGGGCTGGGTTATTTTACCTTGATTAAGTATCCAGACTAGATAGAAAACTGAATTAAAATCAGCTTTAACCCCCTTAAAAATTGACCTTGTGTCCCATTTTGCCATATGATGGATAAATATGTACACGATACTTTCCAGAACTTTAAAAGTGGGGACTCATCATTGAATGCTGTTTCATATCATACCCAAGACAACCTCCTTACTTGTCTAGGTATTCTCTCCGAAAGGGCTGTACATTGTAATCACAAATTAATTGCTTCAGGTAAATATTAGTTGATAAAACCATTGGATATGCAGAGAGAGACAGCATTGGATAATTGAGATGCAGGTATTTTTGGCACAAATGAATAATTTCTGTTCGCTACAGATATTTCCAAGATCTGAAAGATGGATCAAGAATAATTTCCTAACTATTCATATCCAAATCTGCGGCAAGATTTTCTCTCTGTGTTTATCGGCAATTTTAATCAAAATTAGCGTTTTCATGGGGGATAAAAGAAAACCTTTCAGAAAGGCAGATTGTCAAAAGAGAATCTAATGGAACATGCCTGGGCTATTTCAGAATCTTAACTACGGAAAGATCCTTAGAAAAACCATTTAAAATAGATCACCTTTAATCTGAAAAGGGATATTTCAAAGAAAATATCTAATACCATAGAGAATTCTTTAAAAGCTGCTAATGCAATTTCACAAATTTTTAATTACCAAAATAAACCATCTTTGGTTGAATTGGTTGGTTTAAAGGTATCAGCATGTCAATATTTAAGGGATGATACGTTATCAAAAAGATTCAGCTGATGAAAGACACCATCCAACCCGGCCCAAACGATGAGGGCCATCGCTGGATATTTCAAGTAGTCGGTGTCCGCTATCTGTCGTCTGTTGCACGATAGCGCCCGGTTCTTGTTTTACTTGATAAAGAGAGGACGCTTTCTGTGAGACAGAGCACGGGAAAACCATCTGATCAAACCGAAGAGCTCACTGAACAACCTCTGCTAGCCCTCCAGATTTATATATATATATATATATATATAGTCAACTTCATCTGCATCAAAGATGAGAAGCTGATCGATCCCAAAATGGCGAAGACACTTTGATTACGGCTATTGACTATGTACTTTAATAGCTTTTAATTAAATACAATACAAAAATGAGAGCCAGCGCATCACATTTATATGAATTTACCAAAACCTCAGCACGAGGAGGATGTAACACTAGATTATCTTTGAGTGCTGTTTAAAAACAGGTTGTCACACCAAGGTAAAAGAGATCAGTCAGCCCAACTATTTATAGATAACTGGTTGGAAAATAGTTGGATACATACCTTTACTAATAGCACTAACGCTATGTGTTGTATATTGACCTACGACCCGGCTGAGCAGTCAAAATAGGAAATGCACCTATGTAAATAACAGGTGCATCCGGTCGAGGAATATCAGAATTATAATCTTGACCGTGGATGGGTTGAATGAGTGCAATTGTGACGCCCACAAAAAGATCGCCAGTGTTGCATCTGCGAGTGTCGAAACACCATAACTAATAATGTGTCTTTCAGAAGATCTTTCCCTTAGACGAATATGGTGGGCGTGTATGTGTGTATAACATATCGATGACAGACATAGTAGTGGAAAAATGAATAGCACTCACAGTTGACTTGATTCGAACATTTATTTACAAGGACAAATACATTTTGGTGGTACGCAATACATTATCAATATGTGTGTCACAGCTCCTTCGGGAAAAGATAGATTAATTCCATATTTGCTTTCCGGATTTTAAAGTCATCCTTCGTTTCGCGCTCCTCACATAATCACACCCCGTTCTCGTGTGAATACACGAGAACTCCACACAGTAGGGGTCAAAAGGGAGGAGATAACTCCGCCTGAAACAGAAAAGTGTTTAGCTCCCTTTGAGCGTTAGATCGTCCTAACAGTGGGCGTTGAACTATTATATAACTCGGTGAAGACAGGAAGTTTGGAGACCAGACCAGTTGGTGACAAGATATGGTAGAGAAAGCCAGCACCCAGCAGGGGGAACTCTCAGACTCCCGACTGAGCAGTTGGGTATCAGATGAGTTGGAGATAAGATGCGGTAGAGAAAACCAGCACCTAGAGAGGCTGGCCACCAGGGCCCCGGTTGAGCAGCAAGGAGAACGGGAAAGAAACGCGGTTACGGCCAATAGAGTGGGGGTCAATATGTTGCAGTTCCGTTCGGTCTCCAACTCCCTCTCACACACAACCCTTTCAATAAAATGAGAGGTATATTTTTCTAAAGAACTGTGTCGCTCGTCTTTATTGTG
Source organism: Sepioteuthis lessoniana (assembly GCA_963585895.1). Classification (NCBI taxonomy): domain Eukaryota; kingdom Metazoa; phylum Mollusca; class Cephalopoda; order Myopsida; family Loliginidae; genus Sepioteuthis; species Sepioteuthis lessoniana. The sequence goes on along the minus strand of CAUZXS010004751.1, from coordinate 153,438 downwards.
TCGTTATGTCCTGTATACAGATGTGCATGCATATGTAGATGTATATATATATATGTTTGTATAGTTAGTCATGGCTATAGAACATATGTGTTAAACAAACAGATGCATCCAAGATTCGAACTCAGGAATTTTTACCCCGATAAACACAAAACCATGAACCCCTTTAATTATTTATTTACAGTACTTCGGGGCCCGTGGCGCAGCGGATAGAGGCGTTGAGTCTCTACGGTTCCAGGTGAGCATTGTCAGAAGATAGCGGTTTCAAATTCTACACAAGCCGGCCAGAAGTTTACTAGGACAAAAACGTGGTGCGATAGACAACAACTATGGAAGGCAGTAATTACTAGGGATACGGTTACAAGACTCAGAATTCCTATCCGAGGTCGCGGTTAAACACATGAAGAAGGCTAGAGGTGAAATTTGGCCGAAACGTAGTGAAAGAAGGAACAACACAAAAACTACCAAGATTAGGACAAAAAGTCCGCAATAAATAAAAAAATTAATTCTCAGATCAAGAACCCTCATCTCAAAATGATTCCAATTAAAGACAATTACAAAAATATATCTTTACACTCATCTTAAACAAGTAAAACCATCACGCAGAATTCTTATTGTGTTTGAATTCAGATGTGTCTTTCACCAAGATCAATTTCCTCGCCAAGAGTAAATATTCTCTTTTTACTCATTTCTGGGAAGAGAAGTAATGGATTCATATATTGTTTGAAGATCATTAACAGAGAGAGAAAAACAAATAGCTTCATCCAGAATTCGTACTCGCCGATCTCATCTTCCTCTTGATCGTAACCAATGTGGCAGTATAAATCCCATGATCTATTTTGTCATATTAATCATCATTTAAGATTATTTTTTACATTTCAGTCTCTTTCCCAATCTTACGAGAATTTTAAATTTTAAGTGACGTGTCAAAAAAGCGAACGTTCATTTTACAATATGCCGATAAATCAAAATTTAACGTTAACATGTATCCAATTTTATGATACCACGTGTTCATTTTAAACTCAGCAATGTAAATATTACTTCCAACACTCCTAATAACTATTTTTCCGACATCCTTCCTTCGGAATTTTAGAAATCACTCTTTCTTATGATATAACGTAACAACCAAGCTTCAGTTTTTTTTTTTCTTATTTATACTTCCACACTATTTAGTGTCTTTCCCACGTAATGACCTCAGTACCTGACTGGGTGGACGTGAAGAATGCAAAAGAACCCTCGTTATAGAGACGAGAGGTGGTGAGGCAAGCGTACATTCAAAAAAGTTTCAGTTGGTACCAAAACACCAACAAATAAAAACAAATATTTAAGGGATAAGCAAAAATACCTTGACCAACGGCGAAGGGGTGGTTGGCGGAGAATATTGGATGAACGAAGATTCTGTTTTACTTCATAAACGAAAAAACACTCAATGCTTTTTAATATCCTTGTGTTTGAAAGACGATTAAGATTTGAAATAAACATGAGTTGGATTGTTTTTGTAACCATATGTTTGTCATTCTTTTCATGATATGAAGAACAAGTAACACATCCTTTATCTTTTCGTCTTTGTCAACATTAAGGACTTTGTAGACACCCCACCTTTATCACATTAAGTATACATTGTTACATCAATGGATGCGTAGAATAATGACAAAAAGCAATTATCTAACGCAACAAATATTATTTTTCAATATATCCTCCTTCTTTCTATCTCACAAATAATGTAGCAGAAAGTATTAATCATTGTGAGCAAACAATATACAAGGAAAGCTTCACATCATTTTCAAGTATGATAAATAAGGATAGGGTTGAAGAATTATTGATCAAATTATTTTTTGTTCTGGACTAACTGGACAAGGGCTGAATTGAGAACATCCATGGAAACAGCTAAGCTTGAATAATGTTTTTATTTAGTAATATACTGATTAAAAGATCTTGTTGTATGACGTTTGTCATCGTAGTAAATAGACATGACGAGCCGTTGTCCAACCTTAGACAAGGTTGTTTCTTTTTCCAGCACACTAATTACCTTTTTTGAAAATGCCCATGGAAAAGGCATAAATCCATATATTTTCTGCCGCAGCCTAGGTTAAATAGAAACGCAGATGGTATGGAATAACTATTTTGATGAGAAGACTCAATTTACCATAGAATATTAACTGTTATTCGAGAAAGTCGGAACCACCACGATAAAGAATATTCCTTTAAACTAGTAAATCCATGGCGGAAAGAATTAATTCTTGTCACAATAGGACGAAGCAAAGTAATTAAGTGTTGGTTGTAATGCTTTCCATGATTTCTTCCTTAATATTCTGTTATTGGATAAAATTTCACAGGCATGACCTCGAAAAATGTATATTATTAATCTAAATAATTCAATCTAGTTTGATTAAGGAATGATTTATGAAGCCAAAATGTTCAGAAAAAAAATAAGGTTCTATCTAATATTCATTTATTTTCTACGAGATAAAAAAAGAGCGTCAGAGAATAGCCTCTAAGCCTACTTATCACATAATTGTTGCCAGGGGCAATATATATATATATATATATATATATATATATATATATATATATAATTTTTCTTTATATTTATTTAATAGCATGGATGTTTATTTTCGATCCATGGTTTTATGCCGCCTTATAACAAGCATCGGGCAATGAGGAAAATGTGTGAGGATTTTAAAAAATTGAAAAATACAGTCAGACAAGTGTTTACATTGAGATTTTTATGACTTTTTTTGTGTGTGTGTGTGTGAGTAAATTTTTTTGGGGAGATTGTTAGTGGGTTAGTGTGTATGAGGGTACACGTGTCTTGCGGAAGGATTGAGGTTGTTTCTTGAAAGACATTGTAGGCAAATATAGCAAATTTCTTAGTAGACAGGATATGATCGAATAATTTTTCTGATATTCATGTGTGTGTGTGTGTGTGTGTGTGTGTGTGTGTGTGTGTGTGAGTGTGAGTATGTGTGTGTATGTGGTGATGATTTTAACAAAGGAACGAATCATCATCATCCTCATTGCATTACAAAGAAAAATTTTGGTTTGAAAGTATAATAGGTAAAAAAGTTTGGTATGTCTGAAAGATATTGAGTACTCTCCAAACTATACTGCATTTGGTCGGCCACAAACCAACCAAGTTAGACAGTGATAACTATTTACTGTTTAACATATATATATATATATTATATATATATATATATATATATATATTATCAATTCGTGCTGAAAGCATGGATTTCCCTGTCTCTTACGCTTCTCTTTCTTTCTCTCTCTCTCTCTCTCTCTCTCTCTCTCTCTCTCTCTCTCTCTCAATCCATCCGTCCATAATCATTCATCGTTCTGGGTAGGTCTTGCAAACGACATACAGAGTGTGAATAGAGCTGATGTAAATAGGTTCTTGCAAATCAGCTAACACTGGCACGTCCATGTGTTGGGTTCCATAGAAGAACGTCCCTTGTACTAACAGTGTACCACATGTTTTGTTCGTCTTATTTGGGTGGTTTTTGAGATGGGAGACAAGTAGCTGTAAAATTAATTGCTGTATTGTAGGGTGTTGCTTCGAGAAATTGTTCAAAATTACACGTAGTATCCATTTGTAGTCCTTGCATCTTTGAGAAACATGCATATATATATATATATATATATATATATATATATATATATATATATATATATATATATATATATATATATATATAATTGGTAGAATGTATATATCTATATATTCATACTCTGTAATTATTACATGAATTTACTTCAGAATTGTGCACTGAGGTGTCCTCGTGGCGTAATGGTTAAATCGATTGCGTACGGAATCGAAGTATGCGAGTTCGAATTTCATTCATGCTATTATGTTCACTCTCGTACTAATACACTTGGGAAATGTATAATTCTCCTTATCCTCCCTGGGGTTAAATAGCACATCTAGTGTTCTCTTACGAGAATGGTTTTAGCATTAAATAACCTACAAAGGTTGATATGCCATTAAACAAAGAAACCAATTATGCATGTGTATTTTAGTGAGTTTTCTTTTCGTAATGTGTTCTGATCTCAATAATCTTGGGCTATATTTGTGTAAAAATGTTTATCATGTCCGCATTAATTTTATGATTATTGTACTTTTTGTGGTCTCGTTTCCATCCTGCGTTTCTGTAACAACCAACAAATATGTGGATGTAAATATTCAACGCCAAACGCTAAACTGAAATGGCCAGCACAGTCAGTGCAGTAAGTACTAAATTGCTTGCTTTGTCTCCCGAGTCAGTACGACGTTTACTTTTCGTAGTCGACCAAAAAATCAATATTTTGCTCAAAGACCACGAGAGAGATGCCAGCCCATACTAATTGTTTGCAACGAGCACCGCCAACTATTATTTCGAATCAGAAAGGAATTGTCGCTGCCACCAGAACTTGAATACTTCGATTTCTTATCCCTCTTTTTCTCTGATCATCATCAGGTAGCAGTATAGAGTACACTGAGTAAACATGGCTATATGGCAAATTCACGTGATATAAGTCTTTCATTTTAAACTAGTGTTATATGTATAGTGTACAGATATTTGCATATGCTCGACAAGAAAGTAAAAATGAGGTGATATTGGGTTAAGTTATTTGCTTTAAATGCATATCAACCATTAGGGGTTATTTAATGCAGAATCCTGTATATATATATATATATATATATATAATGCTAAGTGCAAGGCGGCATCGAGTACCATTTTATGAGTCTTTGGTATGTCTCGACCTGGGATTGAAACCCGGTCTCCCCGACCACTAGAGGGAAACAGAGAAAACCAAGATCAGGAAATACAAAATAAATGCAGAGTGTGCATAAAAAACATAAAATAGTCTTCCATAAAAGTCATGTCACTGATATTAAAGGAATCTAATCTATTTTGAAAACTCGTTGTAATACCATGATAAATATTTTGAAGACAATTAGGGACTCGTTCATATAATTATTTTTGCATCAGTAAATGCAGTTGATAAATTTAATAATGGCGTGGATTGAGTACAAGATGGCATATGATATGATCCCTCAAAGCTGTATAATGGACTTTCTCAAAATATACAAGATATCAGGCGAAGTCATAAAGACTATTGAAAATAACATGAAAAACTGGAGAGTCGAACTGACAGCAGAAAGAAAAAGCTTAACTGCGGGGAAAATCCAAAGAGGGACCTTCCAGGGAAATGAGCAATCACCATTATTATTTGTAGTAGAGATGATCCCACTCAGTCACATACATAGGAAAGGCACAAGTAGATTTAAACTCCGCAAATCGTGAAAAAAATCAGCCACTTAATATACCTGAAAGACATCAACCTGTTTGCCAATAATGAAAAAGAACTTGAAACTTTAATAAAGGGCGTGAGGATATACAGTGAAGACACAGGGATAGGATTTGTCATAGAAAAATGTGCCATGCAAATAATGACAAGCGGAAAACAATGAATGATGGAAGGAATAGAATTACCCAACTAAGAAAAAATCAGAACGATTGAAGTAAAGGAAACTTACCAATATTTGGAAATACTGGAAGTGAGCACTTAATGAGATAAACCAAAATAAAAAAAAAAGAATGACGCATGGAGAACGAGAACAACTACTTGAAACCAAACTATATAGCAGAAATCTTATCAAAGGGATAATAAATATCTGGGTTGTGCCTCTCGTAAGATACACGGTACACTTCTTAAAGTGAACGAGAGAACTTCAACAAATGGACCAGAGATCAAGACAACTCATGACTATACATAAGGCCTTACATTTCAGGCATGACGGAGACAGGCTGTATGTGTCAATAAAAGAAGGAGGAAGAGACCTTTCCTGCATTCAACAGAACTTCGATGCATTGGTACAACAACTTGAAGCCTATATAAAAAAAAAGCGTGGTGGAAGACTGATAACTGCCACAACAAACAATACAGACAATGCAGGCATCAACGGAACAAAAATAACCAGAAAACAAAAATGTTAAATAAATTAACTGAATGGTTATTTCAAATGACAAACAAGTGAAATCTCACCGAAGAATATTTGGACTTGTCTAAAAAAGGGAGACCTTAAGAGAGAAACTGAATCTCTTATGATAGCAAGACAAAAAAATACATAAGGACTAACAACGTCAAAGCAAAAAGAGGCAAGACAAAACAAAATAACAAACATAGACTATGTGGTAATAGATACGAAACAATCGATCACATAATAAGCGAATGTAGCAAATTAGCACAAAAAGAGTACAAGATTACACAAGACTTGGTTGAAAAAGTGATCCACTGGGAATTATGTAAGAAATTTAAATTTGGCGCACAAATGTCTTTGGACTTTTAGATACTAACGGATCACTTAATTCAATGGAGAAGACCAGACCTAGTAAAAGTTAACAATAAAAAAGAGAACCTTCCGAACAGTGGACTTTGCTATTCTAGCTGATCGCAGGATAAAAGTGAAAGATATCAAAGAGATCAGTACCTAGACTTTTCTAGAAAGCCAAAACAACTACAAAACATGAAACTGACGGTGATACCAATTGAAATTGGTGTCCTCGATAAAGTCACCTAAAAATTAGTACAGGACCTGTATGACTTGGAAGTAAGAGCACGAGGGGAGACCATCCAAACTACAGAATTATTGAGATCGGCCAGATTACTATATATATATATACATATATATAATATATTGTTATGTTATCAAATAATTATTTGGCTTTGAGGCTGCAGTTTAGGAGATCTTGTTGGTATTAGGTACACTTCATTGCCATTATTCCCATTTCTACTAAGAGCAGAAATAATATAGCCTATCAAAGTCCCATCTATGAGTCAAATAGATCGCTATGAAAACACTAAGTTTTGCTTATGAATACTTGATACCATATAAATGTATGAAATTCATTAGCGTTAAATAGGAATACTTGGTGATATATATGTTACATAATTGCAAAATGATTTTTTCATATTATCATTTTTCGTTGGTTATATCTTATCATTCAGTTTAGTTAAGCTTAGAAATATTCGGCTTAGTGCACGTGGAAGGGCACACATTGAATGCAGGTGTTCAACGCTTGCGCGCAGAGGATGTGACAATCACAAATGTCATAATAAAAACCCTAGTTTGTAAATGAGACAGGGGTGCGAATGACGTCATGCCCGGAAGCGATGGGCTGGGAATTTTGGTGATTTTTAAAAAAAGCAGTTAGTTGAGATTCGAAGTGGGTGACGCGTGTTGGGATTTGAAACTGGACGAGGCGAGTCCAGTTTGTGGCTTACGGGATGCGGCGCGCAATTGTTGGGTCAGATGGAACGGTCAGCGTAGTAGAATTTGTGTCTCTCTCTTCTCGTGTCGAAAGACTAAACTCAAGAAGTCAATAAACGTTTCGTACCTGAACTAAAAAAAAGTCGTCAGTGTTTCGGGATTCCTATGCATTTGAACATTTCATATATCCGTATATTTCACATATTCGTATTATAGCTATACAACTTATAACCCTTTACAAACAAATGATTATAATAGATAAATAAAAAGTGCGAGTTAAGAATTATTAGTAGAACATTGAAAATATAAACAGTCGTAATTATAATCCATCAATCACTAAGGCTTATATTAACCCATTAAATAACCCATAAGATTTAATGCACTGTTTAAAAATAAACTAAACCATCTAAATATGTGTGCATGTGTGTGCACGTTCTCATTTGTGTACGTGTGTGTGTATGTGTGTGTGCGAGCGCATGTACGTGCCTGCCTACATAGCATGCGTGTCTATGTATGCCAACCATTCCGCCACGAGCAGGGTATGACACAATGTCAGTTGTTAAGTGGAGTACAAAATACGTTACTTCACTAAGACTAAAGAACCCAGTCTTTTCAACTATACCTACTAGTTGCGGGAGAAACCAGTTTGATTCATTCCTTTCTCAAAGTGATTAACGAGAAGTTAAAGGTACACATCCTTGTGCAGACTTCATACTTGTGTCACCGATTCTGATTCGAACGAGGATACAAGTTACGCTCAGAACGCCTCCGTCCGAAGTTGTCGCACCTGATAAGGGTCCTATCTATAGAAGTAAACTGAGATTTGAATTTACTGTTTTTTGCATTTAAACAGTTTATTTATGATAAATTGAATTGTTTAAAATAGAACTGGTTTGACATTTAAACTGCGTACCCATGCTAACCAGAATTACTCAAAATAGAACTGTTTTGAGCTTTATACTGTGTACTTATGCTAAAATGAATTATCTGAAATAAAGCTGTTTTGAAATTAACTCTGAGTATTGCCCAGTCGGCTGGTGCTATTGAATACACCGACTGCACCTCTGCAGAGAGGTATGATCCCCCAAATGAGTGCCCTGGATATGGTCTGATGGTGAGGCTCCAGTGATGCTGGAGCTTTGAAGCTTTAAACTGTGTGCTTACGCTTAACTGATTTCTTTGAAATAGAACTTTTTTTGACATTGAAACTGTTCTTACGCTAAACTGAATTGTTTAATATAGAACTGTTTTGACATTTAACTGTGTGAAGAAAATCTGTACTTATACTAAAATGAATTAGCTGAATTAGAAGTGTTTGAATAAATTTAATAGCTTGAAATAGAAATGTTTTTCACAATTAAACTATGTATCCTTGCAAAAGTAAATTGTTTGAAGTGAAACTGATGATTTGTGTAGGAATGGATTTGGCGTTAAATAACCTATAAAGGTTGATATGGCATAAACCCCAACAACCTACTAACAATCAACCAGAGTGCCTCCGTGTGTGTGTGTGTGTGTGTGTGTGTGTGTGTGTGTGTGTGTGTGTGTGTGTGTGTTTATTGCATTGACGAGAGAAATGAAAAATTATTTCTAAGGAATGCTTACAAGTTGAGGTACCGAGCGATACCCTGGAAAAAAGTGGTAAGCGGCCAGATAGTCACGAGGAAATAATTCTAATATAAATTTAAGTAAGATTATATGGATACGAAAATAGCAACACAAGAACAAAAAAAAATGAGCTTTAAGACTAAAGAAAAATTGAACGCCTTTTTGTACTCGATAATTCTCGTAACAGTTTTTGCAAATATACTAATTCCTTTTTATCATTTAGTGGATTCAGGCTGTTGTCTTAATCTTCATTGTTATATTCACAACGTTTCGGCTATGCGACCTTGAAAATGTTATGAATATAATACATTTGCAGATAATTTGAATACACTAAATGGTAAAAATTATCAAGGCTTATCTCAGAAATTTTGACAAAGAACACCAATTCCTTGTTCACTAAAACAAAAAAGACATTAAAGTGCTGATTATAAGGACTTTCTCATCAATACATGGATTGATGCAAAAAATGAAACTGAACTTATAATATCCTTCATTTTTTTTTTTTTTTTTTTTTTTGTTAAATAAAATTCTTATTCTTCTCTCCCAGTCCGCTATACCAGAATTAACATACTTATCTTTCAAATTACCTCCATTGTTCTCTGCGGTGCTTGAAAACCAATTCTGAACAGTCTTGGTTGCAACTTGAGGTCAATCAAAATCCAGAAAATTAAGCAAGCACTTCGCGTGACATACGGATCCACCGGGCAGCTGTTCTGATTTTATTAATTTGGTATCTCTTATGTGCGATGTGGACCTGTAATTCACTGGTACAGTTTCCGCTCAGCATTCTGTTGCTACTGGTTCGATCTCCAGTGGCAGAGAACGCGGTATACATCGCTAATGAGACCTAAAAAGATCGGAATAGCTGTTCAGTGGTTCCGGTCATTGCACGCAGTATATGCCGGATTTTCTTGTCATAGTAATTAATTTTATATAATTCCACTATATATAAAAAAAAATGTTTAAATCAATATCCCTTCGAAGAATTTTCCTTTTTATCTCGACTCTCTCTCTCTCTCTCTCTCTCTCTCTCTCTCTCTCTCTCTCTCTCTCTCTCTCTCTCTCTCCTCACGCATGCAATAAATTCGGTGCAGTAGTATAGATATTTAATGTCCAAACATGTCCTCGCTTAATCAGTACAGCCGAATATGCCGAATATGCCGAGGGGAGAAGATCTGGCCAAAAAGAGTTTGTCATAGAAACATATGTGTTGAAGAGAGTCCAATTCTGGAGATCTGGGGAGTAACGTATTCGTTATCATAAACTACTCCAGGATCCTCGGAGCTTGTAGCATTTTTTTTCTCGATAAAAGTTATATCTTTATTTAACAATATCAGTAATTTGTCCTTGCTAAAATCGCCCGATAGAATATCCGTCAGTTTTTGTATGTTCCCATCTCTCTCTCTCTCTCTCTCTCTCTCTCTCTCTCTCTCTCTCTCTCTTGTATGTAATCAATAGATTGATAAATAAATAAAAACAAGCACCTTACCTGCAGCAACAAAATACTCAACTTCAACTACCTTCTTCCATCTCTTTTATATTCTTGAATAATATACATCTGCAACTGTTTTTGTGTGTTTATATCCCTCTCTCTCTCTCTCTCTCTCTCTTTCTCATACACATACACATTCACGCACGCACGACACACACAAACAATACACACATACGTACACCTTCATTTATGCATGAGACTCTCTTAAATTCCTTGATATTTCTTCAAATAAGTGAAAATATATTATACCTGTGCTCTGCCGGTACTCTTACGATGCACCATCGGCGCTCTTACGTAAAGTATGAAAGAAAAGCTAGATGGGAACTATAAAAGAATGCTACGTGCTATTTTGAACCAATCTAGGAAGTAACACTCCATTTAAAAGTAGTTGAACGGTTTCTTACCTCCCATCTCACAAACCATCCAATTAAGACGAATAAGATATACTGAGAATACTGGGAAAAGCGGAGTCTTAAGCGAAGTTCTCTTTTGGAGTCCTTCACGTGGAAGCACCAAGGTTAGCCAACTCGTCAGAACATACATGGGCCAGTTATGTGCGGACACTGTATGCAGTCTAGAGGATTTG
>CAUZXS010004751.1:137500-140000 GCA_963585895.1 Sepioteuthis lessoniana | reverse complement strand
TATGAGTGATATCCGAAAGCACTTAAACACTCACACACACACACATGTACACATACACACACACACACACACACCTAACTTATCAAATACCAAAAGTAAATGAGGGATAATGTAGGGTAAGAGAAACACACTCTAAGAAAAAGCATGGACCAGCATTCATAAAAAAACAAAAATAAAAACCATTCAAACACGAATGAGTTTAAGTCTTATTGAAAACCCCATAACAAGGCCTTGTGCCCTACATGTTCTCTGACGAAAGTATCAAGCTAGAAACACACACACACACACACACACACAACATATATATGTATATATATATATACAGACAAAAATTATTTGAAAAAAATAGTTACCAGTAAATTCCAAACCACACTACCACAAATGCACACACAAAAAATCTCCAAGACACACCCTCACACAGACACAGAGGAAAAATAACTGTCAGTGAAATCAAAAACAACTCCAACACACAAAAGAACATACACGCGACCACAAAAACATATAAAATATCAATGAGGGGTAAAGCAAACTAAGGTAAACACACTCTAAGAAAAAGAATGGATGACTTCTAAATAAACCCATGACCAACTGAAAATCAGTCAAACTGCAAACAAGAGTGATTTCAAGTCTCACTCACTTGTGCCATATATATTCTCTGACAAAAGCAATAAGCTGGAAACATACACGTATGTAAGAATAAAATAAATTATTAAATTCTAAAGAAATACAAATCTCTTCGTGGACCAACTCATTTAAGAATATTTTTATTCTCTCTTTAGACCTACAAAAAGTATATATATATATATATATATATATATATATATATATATAATAACAGTGTTGATTGTCACTATCTCACTTCGTGGGTTTGTGGTCTGATGATTGTCGTTTATAAGATGTCATGAAAGCTGTGGTTGCAGACAAGCTTCCGTGCAATAAAATATACATGAAAACTAATATATATATATATATATATATATATATATATATATATATATATATATATATATATATATATATAATTGGAAGAAATACTCAACAGACCATCATTTGGCTATTTTTTCTGCAGGCTACACGTATGAAAAACCCACTTCTTCAGATAGCCACCATATAATGGAGAGAAAAATATAGTATTGTTTTAATGGATTTTTACCCGTTTAAAAAAACATAAATAAGTAAGTGAATAACTAACTAAATAAATAAATAAAGAAGGACAAAAAGATATGAGCAAGTGGTTCTTGTCAAAACTGAATTTAATGTCATTGTCTCGTGTCATATATCCTTTTGCATCAAAAACATTTTAAGAAGACTCAGAGGACCTTAGACATCTGAAATCAGGTCAATGAGTTAACATCTTTTCATTCAGGAATAAATGTGTCTATTAATCTATTTATTCATTTATTCCGGAAAACGTGGTTATAAGTAATGTTACTAATATGTAACTTATCTTTAAATAAATAAAAAAATAGGGTCTTATCTGATTTGTACTTAAGATTGAAATTTTTTCTTAATTCAACGTCTTAATATATATATATACATATATATATATATATATATATATATATATATATATCAGAATTTAGAATATATATATATATATATATATATATATATATATTCTAAATACTGCAATTCCATTTACCATTAAAATTATCAATATCATTCTGATACGTAGCTATCATTATAATTATTGCCACCTACCTAGGGGGCAGTGTTTCATTAGCCGAGACAGACATCAACACGTGACTATCAAAGTCATTGACAGCTCTCGATCGGCTTTCGGTAATATGGAAGTCAGACCTGACCGATAGAATGAGGCGCAGTTTTTCCAAGTAGTGATCGTGTCGATACTGCTATATGGATGCACTACATGGATGTTAACTAAACGGATGGAAAAAAAAAACTTGACGGCAATTACACAAGAATGCTGCAAGCTATATTGAACAAGTCCTAGAGACAGCGCCTCACAAAGCAGCTGCTATACGGCCACCTAACACCCATCACGAAAACTATCCAAGTTAGACGAACCAGACATGCGGGACACTGCTGGAGAAGTAGAGACAAAACTCATGTGCGATATACTCCAGTGGACCTCTTCACATGGACGAGTAAAAGTAGGACGTCCAGCTTGAACCTACATACAACAGTTCTGTGCCGATACAGGATTCATCGTTGAAGACCTTTGTTTGTAATGGAGTTTGTTTTTTCTTGTACAATTCTCCTTCTTTTTTTTTTTCGCCTGAAATAGTGTACTTACAAGAAATTGAACGGTTTAATCATATCAGAGGAACAGTAACCCCACTCTTATATATATATATATATATATATATATATAATATATATATATGCAGCACATTGTTATCGAGACAAGTTCTGTTAGATACCACGGACAGCCTCATTCTTATTATCTTCAAGTGAAGACATTCAATTTTTCTTACAATTGTTCGTATTTCTGGGTCGAGATGGTGGAGAAAAATCCTATATTAGCCCAACCGCTTTC